>ML816373.1:0-28002 GCA_009831015.1 Picea engelmannii | reverse complement strand
AAAAAAAAAAAAAAAAAAAATTAAAATTCAATATATTAGATTTAAAATATGATAAATTGTTAAGATATTTTATTATATTTTATAAAATAAAAATAAGTTTATAAAAGTTATAAATAATTTACAAAGTTGAATTAATTAAAGTGATTCATGAGAGTTGTTTTTCTAATGGGAGTAATTCTTAAATCATTCTTATATACGGAAAATTTTGGGGGTTATATTTTACTTATAAGTTAATTTTCTATGTTTTAAAAAAAAAGATTTCATAATTTTAGTTTTTCCTAAAAGTGATTGGCCTAAATTCTGTAGAATAAAATTATTTTATCTTAAAAATAACCCAAATATTATAGAAACTATATAAAATCCTTAGAAATATAAATATTTTATAAAAATATTACCAAACATTTTATACTTTTCATATTAAGGACTAGTAAGATTTGCCAATGTTTCTAGGTTGTAAGATAAATTTCCATCCTTAAAATTATCTCTCCTCCTATAAGTAAGATAAAAATCCAATATGAATTAGTTTTTATTTTTTAACTTTATTTAAGAGGTATTTTCATTTCAAATTTTTATTCAAATTATTAATATTTATTATGTTGTTTTTTTATATACTATTTTAGTTTTGTATAAATTGAAGGAATATTTTTTTTTTACATTTTGTGTTGGTTGAGTTAATGTTTTGGATTTGTAAACAGATAGTTTTACTTGGATGTTTTCCTCTTTGAAAATATCTCATCTCATTATTAGGCTAGGACACTAGGTATTTGATTGAAGGGATCATTCCTCACATTTTCACATTTTCTACTAGTAGAGTTGGCATTCTAGGTTGAAATGTTTGGAAGCATCTCATTCCACATTCAAATAATTGAAGTGATGCTTCCCCACATTTTGTCACTGTTGAATTGACCCCTGGGTTGAAATGTTTGGAAATATGTTGTCCTATCATTAAGCAAAATTGAAGAGATGGTTCCCCACATTTTTCCTTGGGATAAAATGTTTAGAAACATCTGGCTGTCCCATCATGTATTTAACAGAAAGGATGTTTCCCTACATATCATACTAGTTGAGGTGATGGCTTAGGCTAAAATGTTTAGAAACATTTTTTTCCATAGTCAAATGTTGTGAGGGGATGCTTTATCATATTTCATACTAATTAAGTTAACTTTTTGGGCAAAATGTTTAGAAAAATCTAATCCCACCTTTAAACATTTAATAGTAGAAATACTTCTCCTATTTCATATCCATATAATTAACTCCTTAAATTAAAATGTTTTAAAATAACTTAACCCCTCCACATTGAGTATCCTTTCATTGAATCCTTGACATGAAATTTTTGAAAACATGTCACCCACCCCTCAAACATTGCTTTCCATATTTTACACTGGTTAAACTCACTTTTTAGAAAGACCCAATGGAATTCAATGTTTTAATATTAATTATGTTATCATATTTTTATTTGTGTTTTACTCCTTTTGGTAAGAATACATTGCTTTCCATATTTATTTTAGACTGGTTAAACCAATCTTTTTAGAAAGACCCAACCTTTTTAGAAAGACGGAAAATGGAATTCAATGTTTTAATATTAATTATGTTATCATATTTTTATTTGTGTTTTACTCCTTTTCGTAAGAATACATTGCTTTCATATTTTAGACTGTTTAAACCAACCTTTTTAGAAAGAACCAATGAAATTCAATGTTTTAATATTAATTATGTTATTATATTTGTATTTGTATTTTACTCCTTTTCGTAAGAATAATAGAGAAATATCATTCTATAAATTCTCTAAAAGACTTATAAAAAAAAATACACTGGTTTGACTTACACAACTCCGTTTTCACATACTCTCGATACTTTAAAAAGATGACCTCTAAGCGCATTTCTCTTATGTCTTCACGCATCTAACATCATGTCTCTCATGCACCATGGAGACTTAGTAACTATCATCCATCTCGAACTTTCCATAATACATGTACCAAAAATATAAACATGTCTTTGCATTGGCCACACTATGGCATTCCGGCATCAACCAACCATGCAAAACAACTCATCCCCCTAAACTCACAGAATGTCAAGATGCTGATTGACCTCCAAGTACGCCCATACCTTCACACATTTACATAAATTCATGAGGTACCTTGTATTGGACTACACTTCTTTGTGAAACGGTTACATAGACAACATATCTGCCTCTTAGGTAAAACCTTAGTCAAGATATGCATTGGTATCTCATCTTTTACCAGCAAAGTGCTCTTTAACATTGGTATCTCATCTTTACCAGCAGAGTGCTCTTTAAGAAAATTTGAATGGAATTTAATATAGCTACTTCATATAGGCACCACTCACCATGCAATAACACTTCGTCACTGATTCACATTAGCATGGCTAGTTATAAACGAGCCTTGGTCACACAGGCAACCACAATCAAGAACCAGCAGTTCATGCACCAATCAACACGCAAGGATCTGGTAGCTTGATGCCTTCAGTAGCCAATTAATTGAATCTATAACTAGATCACTTTATTAATGCAAAAATCATTAGTTTACACAACAATTTTATTATCTATATTGAATGATGACTGACATGATCAATTCATCACAGCAACAAATCTACACATACAGCTCCATTTACCAGTCACGAACACAATAACCATCCAGATCCAAGTCTCTTGTGACATACACAGAAACATTGTAGCTAATGCATTACCAAATCAAACACAACAACGCACTCTTTTAGCTCACCTTTCAACGACCTTCGACCAACAATTATTCGACTTCTGTATCTCAATCAGACATGATATTCTCAATATATCAAATTTTCAATTTTGAAATCGGAAAACACAAATAGCAGAGCCACCCTCAGATTGGGTTGAATGCTTGTGTCGTGAAAAAGGAAAACACAACGACCATTGAACTATTCTCCACACAATATTACCCGCAAACGATAGAACTACTCTTTATCACTAAAAAGAAGAATGTCATTTACATATACCACACCAAGAATACGAATAATAAAATTGTTAACTTCATTCACAAGAATACGAATAAAAAAATGGTTAACTTCATTATTCATGTAGAGTGGATGGTTAAAGTCACTCCCTCTAATGTTTAAGCCAATTACATATCTCTAACTTTAGAGACTTTTAAGTTTATAATAAAAAAAATATAGCTGACACATCATGTTTCCTTTTCTCTTCACAACAAAACTTAAGTGATATAAATTTCATGTTTGAGATTTATATGGAAGAATATTATTTTTACATCCATTTTTTCTACCTGCAAATATGTTTGTAGTTGCAATGCTACCAAGACTGCCTTAACTTTTAGCCTTTTTAGCTTTGATACCATAATGTGACGTTCCTGGGCTATCAACCCACTTGTTGGGCAATGCTACTATGCGGAAACATTCTCATATTTATGTAGTATACATTTAAATGAAGTTAAATGGCTTAACAAAGTAAACATGTAATTACTGCTAACATATAGAATTAATGGAATCAACACTAAACATCATCGCAACAGAATACATGATAATATTGTAAGCATCAAAGACTTGCATCACATATAAATTAAGTACAACATTAATACTTATCTTTGAAACTGTAGCAACTCCACCCATCCATGTGCAAGTCTTCCACAAACCTCCCATCCTTTGACGTCACTGCTCATCACACTCAACAGTGGGTCACCCCTGAGCTGGGACTAAGCTTCACCCAAGGTAAGGGAATCTTAGACTAGGTTGAGGTTACGAGAATACTGCACAGAGCAATCAAAAGGATTCTTCCCAGGAGCCTTCTTACGCCCACTACTCACGGACTCTCATTCCCCACATGCCTGTTCCACCCAGGAGTATACACCTTCACAAGCACAGTTTATCGGTGCTTTACCTCCCCTCTGGGCCTCGACAACAGGCCGGATTAGGAAATCTCAGAGCTTTGTAGTTGGTGTTGGACTCTCTTTAGGAGAAAACCACTTACGAGCAGACTCTCTCTCACTTGAAGAGAGTCGGTCATAGGTCTGACAACTGGCCTCTTCTATCATGGGCCTGACAACCCCCTTCTTCAACCAGTTTTAGCTCAATTCCCGCAAGGTGAAGATAATCAACAACCACCATTGGTCAATTCCACTCAGGAACATAGAAGGAAAGGACTCAAAGACAGTTCAGGTATGGGCTCGACTTTGCAAGAGAAAATCAACTAGCTCATAGGACGCACAGATGACACGACTCAATCCACAGGTTTGTCACTAGTTTTCAGAGTGCGTGACAAGGAATCCACACAGGGGTCGAACATAGACTCAACAGTTCGGATAGAGGGTGTATCGGTTTTCCCCAGAAAACATCACAGGCTTCAGGTTTTAGAGCTGCGTGAGGCTTACTGAACTCAGACGCAAATCTTTCTTAGTTCAGACAGACGAAAGGGTAGACTGGAGGGCGAACCACCATCACAGCCCAAGTCTTGGGTTAAATTGCATGTTCCTAGACCGACACATGTCGCCCATGAGGTTGCATGTGCTCCATCAGCGTGCATTCCCTTTTTGCACACGTTCCCCTTTCCATAAACTTAGGATAAAGACATACATTCCACATAGCTTTTGGAATAATAATAAATTATTATTTCTAAGGACTTAAGCCTCTAAGCTTAGCCCCTAGACTCAACACTTAGCGTCTCTTTCCAACCTTTTAGCCCCTTTTTCCTTACCCACCTTGTGGAAGCTTAGTCCCCCATCACTCTTTCTTCGTGGTCAGTCTGCACACAATGATGTTTATATTTTTATTAATGTTTTGCATAATTACATATACACAATCAGGCTCATGGCCTTTAACACTTAGGCTCTCTGGCCTAATAAACACATAAGCCCACAAACTTATATAAACTTGGCTCACCAGCCCACAAAACATGATTTAAAATCTTCATTAAGGTTATCTTAGCTACTGATATGAAATGCATCATTATATAATTTGTCATCCAATTTGGTACTTCCTAAGTGGACAAACTAGAGATTTGGTGTTTTGAGGTCCATAAAATTTGGAGGTTGTTTGAGGCCTTGAACAATTTTTTTTGGGGTAAAAACTTTATGAATGGAGCTCTTGAAACTTTGAGAGATTTCCAACAATGCAAATATCACCTCAACTCGAGTTCATGTGCATAAGTTATGCATCTTGCAAGTTGACATATCCTATTGACCACCATCATATGAGTGGATTTCATGTGATCTCACATTACTCACACATATGGAGCTTGTCACCTGTGGATTTTTTGGAATATTCAAGAGGATCCAAAACCCTAACCCTAATTGCGAATTGAGGCATGCAAAAACCCTATCCCTAACCTATACCAATATGAGGCCATGTTAAATATTGAGCAATTGGGAAATGAAGGGGTTCAATTCTTATTGCATTGTTATTATTCAAAAGTTGAGAAAATCATTTGGAAATGGGGTTTTGGAGCATAACAAAGGAAGAAGAATATCCTATAGCATCCATACTAGACACAGTGTCCATGAAAACTCAATATTATGTGTCCCTTTCTTTGTATTTTCATTTTGTAACTAAGGAGAAAAGATCAAGGCATAGGCCTCATCTTCCAGCTAGGTTTTTCCCACATTAGGTTTTGTCAAGGTACATCTTGTGTATATTATACTGATGGTGTGTTATTTCCTTAGCTTCTTTCATTTCAATCTTAGTTGTTTCAGTATTTCATACATTAAGCTAGTAACATTAAATTTGAATCTAAAATAAAACATTGTGTTATCAGACATTATTGTATGGGGTGTTTTTCCTTTGGATTTGGCCCTTGGGTGACAATATGCGAGAAAAGGGGCTTAAAAACCCACCAAATGCATTTTATCCTAAGTCTCTTGGTGGCAGTTTAGTGTGATGTGTTATGGGGCGCACAGATCTGAGCGATCGAGAGGGGCGTGCTCAGATCGACGACCCACAATGCATATCGGATCCCCTCAACCTTCTACCTTTAATGGGGAGGGGCGGTCCGAATTGGTGGTTTTTGAGCGCACCCCCCCACTATCCTAGCGCTTCCTCTTTAACTCGGACCCCCCCACTCAAAACCTCTTACCACCTCACCCCCTCCGAGTAGAACACTTACTGCCTCCGCTTACCGCCCTTGTTTCTTGCCAACACCTATCCTCCACTCACTCATCTCTCCACCCATCACATCCCCTCTTTCCGGTGTCGCTTATCACTACCTGCCATGTGTATCCCACTCCCGCCTCATGTCACATCTCACTTCTACCTCCCCCACTCGCTTCGTGACACATGTCTCCCGTGTGGCTTCCACCTGTGTCATTGTTGTCCCCATTGCGCCTACCACTACAGCCTCCCTTCTGCCTCCACGACATCATCATGCGCCTTATCTTCCAAAAGTTTTCCTCATCACCCCACCATGTTCGTTTCTCTCTCTACCACATCATCACATAGATATTATGTAGTGCTATGGCACTACAGAATTGTCTTATGTGTTTACGCTATCATCACTAACGGAGCCGAGATTGCGTCTAACATAGAAGACATCAGCGTGAAGCTTTAAGCCTGACAGACGCTACAAGTGCAGTCTGACAAAGAGACTCAGAGGGACTTTCGAGATCGCGTCTGATAGGGGAATGTGTGCACCGAGAAGATTGCATGCACAGTCCGACTAAGAAGACACAGACGCAAAGCATTCATTGGGTGGCCATGCCACACTCTTGGTAGTGGCGATTTTTCTGAGTATATGTAGGCATTTTTTCCATTTTGTTTAGGGTCGATGGTAGAGCTAAGCTCCCAATTGTAAAGTTTTAATGAAGCCTCTAGTTCTATGGTTATATGTTGTCATTTGAGACTTCTTGTTTAATGTCAATCATATTTCTTTTCATTTCTATTGTTTCTGATACTGAAAGACTCAATCATGGAGGATCCAATCAAGTGTTGTAACTGTATTGTGATGGATGTTTGATTGCATTCTTGTTATAACGTTTTAAGTTTCCTGAAGTTTTGGATCCAAGAGGATCTTGCATTCGAAGCTTTTCCTCCTTAGGCTGCTGGAAGACAAGATGTCCAAAGCAGACCTTTACATTTTCTCCTCAAGTTATTCTCTCTGCTTACCTTTACTTCAACCTACTCTCTGAAGTGAGATCAAGACCTCATCTGCCTGTGCATAATAGCCTAGTTTTCTGAGTTAAAGCGATATCATCTTGAGTTTGCATCAATTAGACCCCCTTTAAATATATTCATCATGACATAAAAATTGATGGGTATTAGGCTTACCTCTGCCGCAATCCAGAGGTGACCTCTAGTGCTAACATTTTTGGTGTCGTTGCCGGGGAATGAATTGAAGACCTTTCCCTAGGTAGAATGACAATGAACTCCTTATTTTGAAGGTGCATCAGATATTGGAACCTTTGAAGATTGCGCTTGCACCTGGCGACTCCACTGTTGAAGTGTGGCTGCCTCTGGCTATAGTTACAACCCCCTAGGAGAACATAACGATCAAATCTGGTCTTTGATGGTGAACAAAGACCAGAAACACTCATTCGACACATCATTCACCTGGCGACTCCATGGTTGAAGAATCGATTAGTGACTCCACTGGTTCAAAATGGATAAAATCTTGGCTTGAAGGTTTGCTCCCTTCAATTTTTCTGTTGTTCCTGATTTTCCAAATGTTGTCCCTACTTTTGATGAGTGGGATGATTTTTTGCCAATATTTAGAGGACATAGAGATGAAGACCCTGTTGAGCATCTGCTTGAGTTTCATCAACTCATGCTTCGATGGGGGATACATCATTAGGATGCCTTGATCAAGATGTTCAGGTTCTCATTAGAGGGAGATTCTCATGAGTGGTTTCACTCGTTGCCCCCTGCTAGCATCTCCTCTCTGGAACAGTTTCATGCAGCTTTCAATGCTCATTGTCAGAATTTTTATCCCTCTGAGTTAATTTGGCATAGCTGTTGTGAGGGATACAATGATTGTATTCAAGATATAGTTGCTTCTTACATAGGCTGTCAGGATGAGCGTGATGACTTGGATCAGAAATCAGTCCTTTCTCTTCCCTATTTGCCTGCATCAGAGGAAAGTTGTGTTTGTTGTACCAGTAAGGAAATTGCAGAGATTGAGTCTGTTATGGAAACTGATTTTCCTTACAACCCTTTTTCTAAAGAGCCTAAATATGAGCAGCCTATTTTTGACTCATATGATGACGCATAGGATTCTCCAGTCCTTGGGGCAGAGGTTCTTGGCAGTTCTACTAAGGACGATGATGAAGATTCCATAGTTGTAGAGGCCTTGCATTATGCTCCTGATGTGGCTACTATTTCAACCTTTGACGATTATTCGGATGAGGAGCAACAGAGTCCTGCATCACAATTAGCTAACATGGGGAGCAGCCATCATGTATATGACAACTACGAATCAGATCCTGAAATGGATATGCAAGATTTCCAAAAAAATACAACAGAGCCTTGTCCTCTTTTCATTAAAGAAAATTGTCATGAGGAAATCAGCCATCCTAGGACTGCAAAAAACCAAGAGAAAAATTTTCCCACGGATCCTGTTTATGGTGATTATGACTCCAATCCTTGGGAGAGCCATGAAGAAGAAGAGGAGCAACAGGAGGGGCATTTTGGTTCCTGTCCTGAGCCTGTAAGTGAGCATATCATCCACCCGTGCTTACCAAAGATATTCAACCATGTGTGAGTAGCTATGGAGCAGAGCAGGCTTTCTGTCACAAATTTTCTTGACTCTGCCACTTATTCTATAAACCTATGGGGGGTTACATGTAGCTGCATTTCCTCCATGTTTTGAGGCCTCCACGTCTGATCCCACTATTGCCATCTGGAGGAAAGCTGAGGGATGTAACCATTCTGTTGTCACGGTTGCATCATTTGTTATCAGACGATGACAAAGTAAAAGAGCTTCCAATTAGAAAGTTACTTGAATGGCTATGGTGGAAATTTTCTTTCACCTAGCACCATGTAAAAATCAATTAGTCTAGAACTGTATATAAATAAGCTCCTATGGAGCCCGTGTGTGTTTGTTTTCATTTTTTACTTATCGATTTGTATTCCTCGGCAAGGTGTTTTGAGCTTGACAACATAGGCCAATGCAGAAGGTGATTGGAACTGCAGAAGGAGATATTAGAGCCTCGCAGGGAGGACTCTATCCCCCTTGGAGCCTAATTTTATCACACATTATTGTATGGGGTGTTTTTCCTTTGGATTTGGCCCTTGGGTGACAATATGCGACAAAATGGGCTTAAAAACCCACCAAATGCATTTTATCCTAAGTCTGTTGGTGGTCCGATGATTTGGCGTGATGTGTTATGGGGCACACAGATCTAAGCGGTCGCGAGGGGCGCTCTCAGATCGACGATGCACAGTGCATATCGTACCCCCCTGACCTTCTATCTTTAACCGGGGGGGGCAAGTTGTTGGTTTTCTAGTGTGGGCCCCCCACTATCGTGGCGCTTCCTCGTTTACTCAAACCCCTCCCACTCAAAACCATTTACCAACTCCCCCCCCCTCTCCGAGTAGACCACTTACCACCTCCACTTACCACCCTCGTTTCCTGGCAACACTTGTCCTCCACTCACTCATCTCTCCGACCATCACATCTCATCTTTCCGGTGCCGCTTATCACCGCCTGCCATGTGTAGCCCACTCCTGCCTCATGCCACATCTCCTTTCTACCTCCCCCACTCGCTTCATGACACATGTCTCCCGTGTAGCTTCAACCTATGTCGTTGTTGTCCCCACTGCGCCTACCACTATAGCCTCCCTTCTGCCTCCACATCATCGTCATGTGCCTTATCTTCCAAAAGTTTTCCTCATCACCCCTCCATGTTCATTTCTCTCTCTGCCACATCATCATAGACATTCCGCAATGCTATGGCGCTACGGAATTGTCTTATGTGTTTACACTATCAGCACTGACGGAGCCGAGATTGCGTCTGACAAAGAAGGCATCAACGTGAAGCTTTACGCCTGACAGAAGCTGCAAGCGCAATCTGACAAAGAGACTTAGAGGGGCATCCAAGCTCGCATCTAACAGGGGAATGTGTGCACCTAGAAGACTGCATGCACAACCCGACTAAGAAGACACAGACGCAAAGCATTCATTTGGTGGTCATGCCACACTCCTGGTAGTGGCAATTTTTCTCTGTATATGTAGGCATTTTTGTCATTTTGTTTAGGGTCGATGGTAGAGCTAATATCTCGATTATAAAGTTTTAATGAAGCCTCTGGTTCTCTGGTTATATGTTGCCATTTGAGACTTCTTGTTTAATGACAGTCAGCTTTCTTTTCATCTCTATTGCTTCTGATACTGAAAGACTCGAGCATGGAGGATCCAGTCAAGTGTTGTAACTGTATTGTGATGGATGTTTGATTGCAGTGTTGTTATAACGTTTTCAGTTTCCTGAAGTTTTGGATCCAAGAGGATCTTGCATTCGAAGCTTTTCCTTTTGCATTCGAAGACAGGATGTCCATAGCAGACCTTAACATTTTCTCCTCAAGTTCTTCCGCCTGCTCACCCTTACTTGAACCTACTGTCTAAAGTTAGATCAAGACCTCATCTGCCTGTGCATACCAGCCCAGTTTTTCGAGTTAAAGCGATATCATCCTAAGTTTTTATCCATTAAACCCCCCTTTAAATTTATTCATCTTGACATAAAAACTGATTATTATTGGGCTTACCTCTATCGCAATCTAGAGGTAACTTCTAATGCTAACACATTGCATAATAAGATATTTTGGAATATTGTAAAATTTATTTCGATGAACCATTCTAGTGGAATATACATGCCAATTTACAGATCATATTAGTATTAGAACAACTTTCTTTGGGTGTTTTGGGAATATGTAGGATCCAAGAAGTGTCGTAACAAAGAAATCTTAAAACCTTAACCATGTATATGAGTACAATAATAATAATAATCCATGGGATGAGCCAGAGGGGAGATTTTCAAAATTGGAATAACAAGTCATCCTCTCTTAACATGCCCATCCTCATGGAATCTATAGAGAATAAGTTAGGATGTTTCGAGGAATTTAGTAGCTCTAGATCAAAAGTTAGATCATATGGGAAAACTTGAGATAACAAGGAACACATTTTTCATGGGAATATCTCAAAAACATCGAAAACCTATCACATGCCATTTTGAGACTTTTTCATGGGCATATCTCAAAAATATTTTGTCTATGATTGAAAAATTTACATTCTAGTGTAAGACTTGGTGCACTAGCGAAATTGTTTTCTTGAGAAAAATATGATCACCCAAAATGAACATAAACCTCCTAGAAAAATATTATCACACAAAATGAACATAAACGTGCTTAATTCCTACGGACACAAAACACTATCAATAATGCATAACATATCAAGTAGAATCCATGCTTACAACATTTCAACATCGTGATCAATTACCAAAAGGAGCCACTAATAAGATAGTAGACTCCTTATCAATACCACCAACAATAGGATTTATAGTTCGAATAGTTTTGAATCAAGGACTTTTAACAAGGATATGCACAATCAATTCTGTTGCAATCTATGACAACATAATCTCAAAATATCTAGAACTACATGTTGAATTACATAATCTTGAATATAATTGATAAATTGTGTTTCAAGGTGATATGACTAAATTTAGTTGTTAAAGGAAGCACATCATTCCAAGGTGATGGTACACCTTCAAGTCGATAAGAGAATTGCTAGTGTTCTATGTAATAAGTAGATAAATTTCTTTCACATAAAGTTTGAGTGCATTTTAATCCTCATTATAACCCTAAACCCCTTCCCTATCAATTTAATCATGCTCCCCTTGATTTATCTCACACACTCTGTGTGATTGATTGTGAGCTTGTGATCCATTTGGAAAGTGTTCATTCAACATCATTCTTTTGTTTATTCAAAGTACTTCTTCGGCTTCTTTGGCGTGTTGAATCAAGGAGTTTCTAGGAGGTAGGATTTATTTGTCAAGTTTTTTTGGCATTATTCTTTTGTTGATTTAGAGCTTCATGTTCACTCATGTAGACTTGTTATTTTGAAGATTTGAAACTGCTCCTTTCATGATTCATCATTCAAATTTATATCTTTTATTGGAGTGGATTGGAAGTGTTGATTCATACTTATTACATTGATTTGAAGCTAATTTGGAATCTTGAAGATATGTAAAACATATTATGGTAACCTTCATCCTCTTTATAAAACAATTATTGATTTTCATAACTACAAATTAAGGGTAGTGATTTTTCTACAGATTTGTTTTTTCTCATAAAGAAATTGCCATGAATCTTCCATGAATCCTATAGAGAAAAACAAAACAACATAGAACCATTTTCAAACAATGGGGGATGTTGGAGGGAAAGGATATACATAGGTTAAAATAACACTTAGAACATGTGACAAAGAAAACCAAACCTTAATTAAAATACTACCATGATAGTGTTATGACTGTATCTCACACTTCCACAAGGGGTTTCTAACTTGCTGAAATCGTCATTTAATGAATCCTATACTTTTTGAGAGCTCTCTTAATTAATTAATAAAATTATTTTAATTTAATCAATTGCCTAAGTTTTTGGTAATAATGATCCAAATTAAATGTGAACCATTGAATTTAAAATGACAGTAAGATTTAATTTAGTCCAATGAGATTAGGGATTTGGCCTAACTCAATTTTTTTAAACTTTAAAAAAGGAGTGAAGACACACATTGATTATTTACAGTAAGTAATTGGGCGAGGAGAGAATAGGGCAGCAATAACTGCACACAAATCCATGTAGCATGTAGATCAATGCAACACATTAATCGAGGCAACACATAAATTGAGTAATCACACAGATCGAGGCAACAGAAAAGGTTGTACAACAGATCTATATAGCCTTACGAATCCGTACAACAGTCGAACAAGAACAGACTCGGTCGCAGGTGTGAGCTGCGAAATTAATTACAACATAATCGATTGTACAACAGATCTGCATAGGCCGTACATATGTGTATGGATAATGGAGAACCTTAGAATATCAATTGCACGTATATCGAGGAACTTTGATTTATCAGGTTTGCATGGTGTTTGTGGTTTTCTTTGTTAGAGACATTTTCCTGAGTACGGGAGTTCTTGTAAGTTCTGAAGTTGTAGAACTGATTTTGAAGAGGACAAGAATAATTGTCCATGTGTGATTTTGCTTTTATGAAATTTCCACTGCATTAAATGGTTAAGTATAAATCAGATCTAATCTCATGTATATAGGAATTCATTTTAAGTATATTAACATGGTATCAAATTCATTGCTCTTAAGAGAAAAGCATAATCAATTGTTGAATGCATAATTTTCAGATTCAAAGTTTCATCAGGAGTGTTCTTGAAGGACTAAGCACAAGACAACCAAATCAATTGGGAGTGTCAGGTTCAAGAACATTCTTGAAGGGGCTCCTAATTTCTTCCCTTGGAAGGAAAGAATTACCTTTATCTTGAAAGAGCATGACTTATGGGAGAATGTAGATATGGTTCTTCCAAATCCAGCAGATTCTGCAGAAAATGAGGCTCGGGAGAAGAAGGACATAAAGGCACAAAGGGTGATACTAGAAGATGTGAAGGATCATCTGATCTCGCATGTAGTAGAAAATACCAAAGAAAATGACATGTTTGATGTCCTAGTTGGTCTCTTTCAGAGTGACAACCTGAACCGAAAAATGACCCTGAAAAACAAGATTAGAGATTATCCGACGAATGGATCAAACAATGTTACCAGTTACCTTGTGAGTATCACACATATCTGTGATCAACTTGTAGTTGTTGGAGAGAAGATATGGGATGCAGATCTAGTGAATGTATCCCTGGACAGTTTCACCAATGGGGACCATTTGTAAAGGGGATTTTTGCACAGGAGAACCTCCTAGACTAGCAGAGATTATGGAACAATTGTATTCATGAGGAGACTCAGGAATATTTCAGATGCAACAAGAAAGGAGGAGGAGATGATGAAAACTTGACCTTAATCACCAATGCTAAGAAAGGAAAAGGTAAAGGCTTCATCAAGAAAGGTAATAGTCAGTGAGAGGAAAATTAGTTTGGATAGAAGAGGGACTTGAGTAAGCTCAAGTGCTACATTCATCATAAGAATGGTCACTGTGCTTCTTAGTTTCCAAGGAAGAAGAAAGGAAAAGGAAATTTGCAACAAGTAGCAGCCACAATAGAGACTTAGTTGAGTGAACTTGCAACAAAGTTTGAGAGAGATTTCTCTCTAGTTTCCTGCCTTTCAACCAACATAATTGCTAAGAGTGCTTGGTACCTGGACAATGGTGCAATGGTGCCTCTTGCCCCATGACAAAAGTTAAATAGTCGTTCAGAATATTATCAGAGGAAGACTCAGAGGTCCACGTAGCACTTGGTGATGATTCCAAGTATAAGTCCAGGTTTAGGGGACAATTAAGTTCCAGCTTGAGTCAAGAGGATCCTTTGATGCTTAGGAGGTACTATATGCACCTGGTCTGAAGAAGAACCTTTTGTCCATCTCAATCATGGAGGAAAAAGGTTATGCAATTACCTTTCAGACGGGGAAGGTGTTCATGTACCCATAGGGAGCCAGTCCTAACACTTCCATGAGGATTGGAGTCAGGGAAGGGAACTTGTATAGGATTCATGGCAAGCATGTTCAGGCATTGGTGCAAAACACTGAGAACCTATGCAAGTTGTGGCATAGGATGATGGGACATCTACATCACAAATAACTACCCATACTAAGGGATATGGTCACCGAACTTCCACACTTCAATCTGGAGTGGTAGAGGGTATCCATAGGTTGCACTCTTGGAAAAAATTGCAAGTCTTCATTTCCTAGCAGCGAGACTCAATCAAAAGGAATTTTGGATCTGATACATTATGATGTTTGTGGGCCTATGTTGGTTTCAACAGTGAAGGGTGCATATTAGTATGTAACCTTCATTGATGATTTCTTCAGGAAGACTTGGATCTGCTTCATGAGAACCAAGGACGAGATTTTCAGTAAGTTTAAGAAGTTCAAAGATTAGGTGGAGAACTTGACAAGGAAGAAGATCAAGGTGCTGAGGACAGACAACGAGGGTGAGTATACCTATAATTAGTTCAGATATTTTTTCAAAGAGGGAGGGATCAAGAGGGAGAATACCATGGCCTACAACCCACAATAAAATGGATATGCGGAGAGGAAGAACCGGTCTATTGTTAGTGGAGTGAAGGCCATGATCCATGATCAAAGTATGTCCATGGTTATATGGCCTGAAGCATGCAACAAAGTTGTGTACTTGCATAACATGATCCCTCATAGGATACAGGAATAAAAAACCCAGGAGGAGGCATTTACACATGTGAGACTTGAGATAGGAGATCTCTAGATTTTTGATTGTCCAATCTACATCAACATTCCCATGGAGAAGAGGACAAAGTTGGATCCCTCAAGTCAGAAGAGCATATTAGTAGGATACAACAAGGATTCAAGGCTTACATGGTCTTTATGCCAGATTAGCAAAACACAATGGTGAGACGAGAGGTCAATTTCGAGGAGAACTTGGCATCAAGAAAATCTCATGAGATTCCTACAATTGCAGAGGCAGCAGGTGGATCCTACGGATGAGAAGAGAAAAAAGACATCCATTGCAGGGGCCCAACCTTCAGGGGAGGAGGAGCACTTGGCTCCCTCCAACTAAGGCAGGAGGCCCAGGTGGTTTGAGCAGACTTTGAGAGATTCTTAAGAGCATGTTGAGGCTCCCAAGACCACATTTAGAGAGTGTAGACCTCCACAAAAGTTTCCTACTTATATGGATTTGATGACTAACATCATAGAATCAAATCCTACAAGCTTTGAGGAAGAAACCAACGAACAAGTTTGAAGAGATGCCATAGTGGAGGAGGACAACTCCAGCATGAATAATGATTTCTGGGAGATTGTACGGAGACCAATGGAAAAGTTAGTGGTGACACATTGATGGTTGTACAAGATCAAGCATGCAATAGATGACAGCATGGAGAAGTACAAGGAGACATTCATGGCTAAGGGATTCTCTCATAAAGATGGAGTAGACTATGAGGAGACTTTTTCTCCTGTAGCCAGATACTCCTCTATCCGAGCAGTGATTTATATTGCTTCAAAGATGGAATGTCGGATCCACTATATGAATGTGAAGATAATATTTCTCAACCGAATCATTCAAGAAGAGGTCTAAATCGAGAATCCACAATGGTTTTAGGTTCATGATAGAGAGTCATATGTATGCAGGCTTAAGAAATCCCTATATAGACTCAAACAGGCATTGAGGGATTGCTACTCCAGGATCGACAACTATTTGCATAACATGGGTCACCAAGGGTGAGGCAGATCCCAACGTGTATTTCTTACTTGTTGGATCCAAGCCCCTAATATTAGTAATCTATGTGGATGATGTTATTATGACAGGGGCAAAGAAGTTGATTGCAAGATTCAATTCATACTTGGCGTTAGAATTTGAGATGAAGGACATTGGGATAATGCACTACTTTCAAGGGATAGAGGTTTGGCAGAGGTTAGGTAAGATATTCCTTGGACAAAGGAAGTACACGTTAGAGATATTGAAGAGATTCAAGATTGAGGATAGTATACCAATGGCCACCCCAATTGTGACGAACCTAAAGAAGGTAAATTATTCAAATTCAGAGTTGGTAGATTCCAGGTAGTCCATGAAGATTGGCTCATTGATGTATTTGGTCAACATTCGACCAAACATCTTCTTTGTTGTTAAAACCTTGAATCATTACATGGAGGAGCTAAGGTAGATTCACTAATAGTAGAAAAGCACGTTCTTAGATATTTGTAGGGTATAGTTGGATATGGCTTAAGGTACCTTAGTGGAGATGGGGTGAAGTTGCAGGGCTATTCAGATTCAAAGCAAGTAGGTAGTGATACATATAGGAAGAGCACTTTTGGGTGCTATTTCAATTTGGAATCAATTTTGATTTCTTGGTTTAGTAAAAAATATACCTCAATAGTACTCCGTTCAGTAGAAGCTAAGTACATGGCATCGATATTAGCTAGTTGTGAACCCATCTGGCTTCACAAGCTACTCACGAGACTGTTTGATCAGGATATGGAGCAACCAGTGAATCATTGTGAAAACTAAAGTTGTATAAAAATCTTGGAGAATCCAATGTTTCATGACAGGTCAAAGCACATTGAGATCAGATACCACTTCATCAAAGACAAGGTCCTCAAGTGAGTAGTCAAGCTCCAGTACATTCTAACAGATGAGTAATTAGTGGACATATTCACCAAGCCCTTGGTGAAAGGGAAGTTTGTTTTCTTTCAAGACAAGCTTAGAGTGGTGGAGAATATCTTCCTCACATGTATTTCCACCAAGAGTGTCTAACTTGTGGAAATCATCATTTAATGATTCCTATTCTTTTTGAAATTTCACCTTATTAATTAATTAATAATGTGAATGTATTTTTATAAAGTGAATTTAATTTAATAAAGTACCTAAGTTTTGGCACTAGTGACTTAAATTAAATGTAAGCCATTGATCTAACATGATAGTGAGATTTAATCTCTTCCATTGACATTAGGGACCTGGCCCAACTGAATGTTATATAAAGACAACAAAGGGAGGATTGAAGACACATTGATTATTCACGACGAGTGAGTAATTTGGTGAGGAGAGAACATGGTAGCAACAATTACACACAAATAAAGGCAACACACATATCGAGGTAGCACATAGGTAAAGATAACAAGTAGATCGAGGCAACATATAGATCGAGGTAGCACACATGCCCATACAGGAGATTTGTACAATCATGCCCATCTAGGCATTGGTTTTAAAGAACCTTAATAGATTTTGAGGTGTTGTGATTTATCAAGTTTGTGCGATGTTTGTTGTTTTCTTTCTTAGATCCATTTTCGTAAGTATGGGAGCTCTAGTTAGTTCCAAATTTATTTTGAATGAATAACTGATCTTGAAGAGTAGAAAAATAATTGTCCATGTGTGATTTTGCTTTTCTAAAATTTCCACTACATTAAATGGTTAAATAATTCTAGTAGTATAAATCATATCTAATCTCATTTATCTAGGCATTGGTTTTAAATAAATCAACAATCAAAGACAAGATGCTAGCTCTTATTGATTCCTATAAAGTAGAGAAATCCAAGCATAAATCTATCCAAAATCAAATAGGAAGAAGTGAAAGTTTTCAATATAATGAAAAACTTGGTTTTGAAGAATCCTCCTCTTATGCTCTTGCTAATCCCTTTAGAGTCTTTATGTTCCCTACTAGACAAGAGGTTGTTGTTGGCACCCCAATATGAATATCACTAAGGTTGACTCATTCTGTGTACTCCACACCTCCCATGATTCCCAACCAACCATTGAAAAAAAAAATTGGAGGAAACAAGAAAAGGATACTTCCTCGAAATTCATCAATAGATTTTGGTATGATGAAAACATACATTTTAGTGCCACCAATTTTCCTTATTATCAACCTTTGACAGATGCCATAGTTTCATGTGTTTAGGGGCTTCAAAGGCCCTTATTTTCATTTATATGAAGGGGCACTTTTATAGAAAGAGGTTTAAATAATAGATGAATACCTTGTGGAATTTAAATAATCATGGAATAAAATAGGTTGCATCATCACGTCTAATGGATGAATTGATTGAAGGTCCCATACCAATATTAAGTTCCTCATTTCTTTCCCATGATGAATTTTTTTTGTTAAATTATTGAATGTATCTTATGAGGGTTAGGATGCATAATTATAATTTAATATTTTTGATGGCTTAATTGAGAACGTGAGGATCAAGAATGTTGTCTAGATCATCATAGACAATATCTCTAATAATATTGTCTGGGTAATATGTTGGAAAACAAACTCACTACTATTTAGTGTACTCCATGTGCATGGTATTGTTTGGACCTCATTCTTGAGGACATTAAAAAGTTGATTGGTTGAAGAAGTGAGTTAAACAAGAAAAAATCATAATGAGATATATACACAATCACACATAAGTATTGATCATTATCAAGAAACATACTAGGTGCACATAGCTTGTTTGGTCATCCATTACATGATTTGAAATGAACATTTTTATGTTACAATCCCTCCTTCCCCAAAGGGGAAACATGCAAATGATTTTTTTTGTGATGATTGGAATGCATCATATCAAGATTCACATACAACCACACATAGTTATTGATCATTATGAGGAAACACACTAGAGACTCATAGTTTGTTTGGTCATCCATTATGTGATTATAACAAACATACTTATGCTACAATCCATCCTTCACCAAAGGGGCAACATGAAGATGATGTTTTCTTTTGATCATTGGAATGCATCATATCAATATGAGAGAGAGAGGAGATCGAATGTCACCAATTAACAAACCCTTATTTTGCATAAAGAGTAAAGAAACTAGCACCAGGAAAATAAACAAACATATTGGAGAAATAACCTAGCAAAACCTACATTCTACAATAAGAACTAAAAAACTTGGGAAACCAAGAGAGGCACAACCCTATAGAAAAAATAAATTATGACACAGATGTGCTAGAGAGGGAAACAACCCAAGCAAAAGATGATGAGTTAATTTGTAGTTCAAGTAGTTTAAATACACTTGTATAAAGAGTGGATGAATGATCACACTTGAGTAAATTACCACAACATGTATAAATTACCAATAGGAGCGTGTGTATATATACAATTTAGGAGGTAGGTTTCTTTCCCCAAGGAGGGGTTATCATCCTACATTGAGTTGACTAGGTAGACCATAACCAAACCTAGAAACACAATAATAATAATTACAATGTGAGGTTGGTTGTGGTTGTAAGTTTTAAACATTTTACATTAATGTAATCATCAAAGATTTTCAACATAGAAAAGAAAACAATTGCAATCACACATATAGACATATATTTACCCTAGAAACCCAACCAGGAAAACCAACAACCTGTTTTAGAGCCATGCCTCTAATTCTATTCACAGTCGAACTTCATTGTTTATAATACAATATATAGGATCCCTCGTCATCCTAAAAATTGTAATCCATTGACCTTGATTAGATTACAACATTAATTCCTTAACTAGAATTAGAAAACCATGAGATGAAATACCATGTGTCACTAAACCGCCAAAGGTGAAAATCCGCCCCCACCAAAGTTGAAAGTTCACCCAAAACATTTGACCTATAAACCACCAAAAAAATTTCGACGGAATTAGAAAACCATGGGATGAGATACCGTGCACCACTAAAGTACCACAAAGGTTAAAACCTACACCCACCAAAGGCAAAAGATCGTCCAAAATATTTGACGAAAAAACACACCAAAAACAAAATTTGGGGGTCCGTCCCTGAAACCCATAATAGGGGGACCCACAATCGTGCAAAGAATATAACACATATCCAACACTCTCTGACTTGTTGTTTTCATTGCATAGAGGGGTCACAATGTTTCATGATCAACAATACAGGAAGGAAATTCCCATTGATTCTCTACATGAAGAGAACTTCTCAATGCTCAAATTTTGTTAATGAATCTAGAAAATTCTACAAAGTGTCCACTTTCACCAACATCACCTTATTATCTTTAACCATGTATCTGAAAAAATGATACTGAACATCAATATGCATTGTCCTAGAATGATAAGTTTATCTCCTCGCTAGGAATATTGCACTCTAACGATCACAATCTATCCATACAACTTCTTGTACCAACCCAATAACTGAACACAATCTTTGTAATGATTTCTTAATTGCATGAGTGGTTGCGATGTACTCAAATTCTATGGTTGATAGTGCCACTATAGACTGTCTTTTTCTCATCCAACTAATTGCTCCTCCAAATAGATTAAACACATACCCACTTTTACATATTTTGCAATCCAAATCTCCAACCCATTCTACATCAACAAAGCCATGTATGTCCAAAACTTAGTACAATTATGGTGTTAATTCATAATACAATCCATAATTAGTAGTTCCACAAAAACACCTAAAAACCCTCTTTACTCCTACAAAATTCTCCTTCCCGATTTTGACATATACCTGCTCAAAACTCCCATTACATGTGGAATGTCCAATCTAGTAAAGACCATTGCATACATAAAACTTCCATCCACACTAGCATACATAACATGGAACATGTCTTCTTCCTCTTCCTGTGTCTTCAGACACTAATCTACAAATAAAATTACACATACAAGAATAGAGACCTTGACAGGTTTACATTCTTGCATATTAAACCTCCGCAATATTGAATCAACATATTTTCTCTAGTTCAACCAAAGTTTCTTGTTTTCCCGATTTCTTTTAATTTCCATGCCCAAAATAAAATTTGCAGCACCGATATATTCCATGTCAAATTTATAGGACAACTGAGTTTTCACATATTGGATAATTTCCTTTTCATTTCCTATCAACAACATATCATCCACATAAAACACATGTTTACAACAACCATCTTCTATTGTTTCTTAAGTGTTATCTTTAGCCTATATTCGTTGCTAATCATGATAATGATTTACTTAACTAGTTTATATCTTTGTATGTTGATTTAGATGTTTTATTTGTTGATATAAAATGTCATTTACTGATGCAAATTAGGGACAACAAGATTAACTTGCTGATCCAACTAACATATATCATTGCAGAGTGTATTTTCTTGGGTCTCAAGAAGGTACAATCATCTAAAGAAGTATTATATCTATGGGGCAACAATTACTTGACTTACAAGGAATATCTTCCCACCTTTAATCCCACTTAGACTTGACCTGTAGGGGCTTCATTTCCTTTTATCTCCATCTCCATCTCAATCACCCTAGGGTCACTGGGATAGCCTCCCTAGAGTGACCTAGTCACCCTTGAAGTGCGAGACCTACATCGAGGTGACATTGGGTGTAGGATTAACAAGTTGTAGCACTTTTTTTATGGTTGGGTCAATCTTTTCCCAACTTACAACTTGCGCTATAACATTTTGGTGTCGCTGTCAGGGAGGATTTTGAATCCTCTTCGTGCCCTAACAACACTTTGGCAGGCTTCCCTCCCAAAGCCTCTATCCCTCATCTTGTATGACGACTCCAACAAAGGTAGGTTATGTTTCCACCCTTCTTGATGAGCTCATTTTGAAGCTCATTTGGGTGCTCCACCTTCCTAGAACCCACTTTGGGGACTCTTTGCCCTCGACAAGCAGTGAGTATTTATGAATCGATGAAGATGAGACTTAGTATACATATAGTAGCCCCCTTAAGAGATGGATTGATCAGTCTTGTGGCTACACTTTTAGGCAAGATGATCAGGCTGATGGTTTCTCTTTCCAACATGATTTCCTCCCTCCCACCCATCTTCATGAGTTTTATTTCATGATCGATTACATGTGTGTTTATACTCATGATTATTATGTGCTTGAATTATATTTGTTGTATTATGTGATTAAGCACAGGTGGAGATATTTCAATGAAATGATGAGCAAATAGTTGCACTGGTTGTATGACTTCACTTGACATCATCCATCACGTAATCTTCAGGACCCCATGGCCCCAGGTGAGTAGGTAAGTCATTTTGATTCCCTTCATTTTCATATTGATTGCTAATATTATTTTAGGTACATTTCATTTTCATTTTTATCTACTTGCATATTGATTTCATCCTTAGGTTAGAAATTTTTGAAAAATGTCAAAATTTTCTTTTTCTAGTTTAGTGGGTTTTCATTATAATCGTATGAGAACAACAATGAGTAGCCCATCTTGCACTTGACAATTTGATGTTTCCTTGCAGGCACAAGTCTACTAGAAGATGTTGTGGTTCTCATGCACTCTACGACGAGCACATGTCCCCAAGTAGGAGCCAGATGTTATCCCAATTTTGTGGATAACTAAGGAGACTATGTCTCAAGGCCCTTAGTTTGCAGATATGGAGTGTCAAGAGTCTACATGACCAAAATTACCCTTTTGCATAGATGGAAAACCCACTCACCACCATAGATGGTCACAGGTTTGCAAATGCCATCCACCACATTAGTTGGCTTCCGGAAGCTAGTGGGGCTTGCTCCATGAGGTACAAGTCAGTATTATGGTGAGCATCATTTCAATATTTAATTCATTTCATTATGTTGTATCTTAGATTGCTCTAGATTTCATGATATATGCTTGGACATTATTCTTTTTTCCTTGCTTCACCTTGGTGGTTGACATTGTTTCCTAGTAAGTGGTTTTCCTTCGAGACGGGTTTGCTACTAGAAACTCCCTTAATGAGCCATCGTACCATTCTCTACCATACTTATCACTTTCCATCATTATTCCCCTCAATTTCCTTATCTCTTGGGATTTTAGGGTGTATTGACCCAAGAAGGGGTTGTCCCTCATTTTATGGGAAGAAGGGGTTGAAGGCCTAGAGGGATTGATGTTGGGTAAAAAATAAAAGCCTTATATAAACCTTCAAGATACTTCTCCATGGTATCACCCAAGAAAGCAATGAAATGCTTATATTTAAGTAAAGGGGACCCACAATATAATAAAGAATGATGAAGAGGTTAGTTGAAGGATAGGAGGTATCATCACGAGCCAACCTATCACGTCCATGAATATCTAGTTGTATGAAATTACCATCATCTGGTCACCAAACCAGGGTAATGGCTCTCAATTGCAAGGCTACGAGAAAGGGGGTCTCATCACAAGAAATTTACATGGCATAGAGAGGGATCTCTTGGAATCTCTCCTTGATCTAGGGAAAGATATACCGAATAGGACACCTCATCAACCCTCCCAT
The DNA here is from genome assembly GCA_009831015.1 of Picea engelmannii. NCBI lineage: Eukaryota > Viridiplantae > Streptophyta > Pinopsida > Pinales > Pinaceae > Picea > Picea engelmannii. The sequence continues at coordinate 4,241 of ML816373.1, read as the reverse complement.
ATTCAAGCTTAACAAGTAGCATAGTGTCTTTGAGAAGTTAATTGTTTGATATAGTGGTATTTGATGCACATGCTTAGGTGGCTTATTTATTGATTCAATTCACTTATCATGATGTTATGACTTGATATCTTTGGAGGTCATGTTCATTTGTTTTTGCATGACGTAGTTGGTGGACAGTTTTGGGAAAACAAGCCTAGCTTGGTCTTCCATAGGGCTACAATCCCACAGGTTGGATGCCAAAGGCCCACATTCCAGAAGAGAGATATCAAACATGGAAGACCTTAAAGATGACTTGGACGACATAACCTAGCCCCCACATTCCAAACATTTTTCCTAGGAGAGGCAAAACGCCTCTTCTAGAAGCATCACGTCACCTAGGGAGGTTAGGGTTTGGTGGCGTGGTTGATGTGTTGGAATTTGAATGTTTTGAGGATAATTGGGATTTGACCATGAAAGACGTAACTTTTATACTTGACATGTATCTTTGGCAAGCTTAGACACCCTCCTCCTACAACAGCAACTTGCTCCAAATGCCAAAACATCCCCTAAAGGGGTGACATCCTTCTAAGATTAGGGTTTTCTTATGTGCAAAAGCGAATTTTAAATGAATTAATTTGTAAAAGGGGGAAATATTAGGGTTGTTGACCCCTAATATTGTGTTTTACCCCTTAATTTGTTGATAAGTCACCTTGGTGACATTTGTATAAATAAGAGATCATAAGATCTCATTTAAACATAACTCTCCCTCATTGTGAGAGGACTTGGTATGAAATTTTCGCCACACTTGACTCTTTTTATCTCTTGTGCACTTCTTTATGGCTACATTGATGAATGGTTGATGGAGAAGTATAGTGCTAGCCTTGGATGATGTTTTCTAGCTCTTATGGTGGATTACCTTGACATTTCTCTTGATTTTGGTATGGTCTTTTACTATTATGCTATCATTTTTTCAAGTCAAGTATTTCTATGCTAGGAGCTAGGTGGGAAGTATAAGGGAATACACCCCCACAATAGTCTTCATCATTTTATGATTCATCTCATTGATTATAGGAGGGTTTTCTAAGAGAAATATAAGGGCATACACCCTCTTAGCTTAAACCCTAGCTAGAGAAACTTGCCTTGGGAAGTAAAAGGGCTTACACCCCCAAGGAGGTAGTTTCTCTAGCTCTTTGTTTATTTGACTCCATTCAACCAATAGCAAAGGAACTAGTCATACGTTTTTGCATTAGAGATATAAATCATTTCCTTGGGAAACACAATTTTTGATCTTTTGAAAGGTTTCTTGCTTGAAGTTGATTTGCCTCATTGAGAGGATTCTTCCCCTACTAGGGCGTCCCCTCTCCCCCATTACTTTTCTTGTTGTTACAAACCCTAACCTACAACCATTAGGGATAATCTAACCTAGATAAACTACTATCCATAACTCTTAAACTAACCCTACAACACCTGGATTTTTCTCACTTACTCTACTAACTAGGGCACACCTTTTGGGATAGTTCTTGGCTCTTTTCCATGGTTGATTTTGTTGTTGCATCTAGAAGTTTTATTTGCTGATATAAACTGTCATTTACTGCTGAAAATTAGGGAAAAAAAGCTTTACTTTCTGATCCAACTAACATATATCATTTCAAAGTGTCTTTTCTTGTGTCTGAGGAAGGTACAATCATCCAAGGAAGTAATATACCTGTGGGGAAACAATTACTTGACTTACAAGGAATATCTTCCCACCTTTCATCCCACTTAGAATTGACCTCTAAGGGATTCATTTCCTTTTATCTCCATCTCCATATCAATCCCCCTAGGGTCACCCGGATCGCCTCCCTAAAGTGACCTACTCTCCCTTGAAGTGTGGGACCTACATCGAGGTGACATTGGGTGTAGGATTCTCAAGTTGTAGCACTTGCTTTGTGGTTGGGTTGGGCTTTTCCCAACCTACAAATTGCATTATAACACTTCCTGTCATCTATGTTCTTCTTCACCTTTGCAATCCTCAATTTACTAGGGCCTCCGTGATTCAACTCATCCATGACTGAAATTTCAAATATTTCCAATAAGTCATCAATAGAGTTCTAGATCCTAGATAAAGCCTTGGTGGTAGTCTCAATGGTCTCTCAGATGTCTTTGAAATATGTCTTCTAGCTGCCCAACAAGGCTTCAGTTTTCCCCTGTTCATTTTTGGTGAATATAAAAAGGTTTGTACGTTTTTTCATGTGCAGGACTTTCCAATCCACAATATTATCAAATGCACGATGGGAAATATTATACTGGCTCTTTTTCTTATCCAACTCGTCAAAGAACCTATCTATATCTTCATGGCAATCTTGGACCTCATTCAATTCATTCAAGAATCTCTTTTGGGTCTCTCTCAAGTCTTCATTGGTAATATTGGCCTCTTGTTTTACAACTTCCAATGCATGGGTTTCTTTGCATATCTCTTTTAGATTGGATTTAAGTTATTTTACTTGGTTTCCTAGTTCCATGATTCTTCTTTTTTCATGCTTAGAAGGACTTATTCTTTCTTGATGTTTTGTTGCTAACTTTTCCATCTCTTGTACATGCATCCTTTTGAGTTTATCTATTTCGGATTTATGAAGCTAATCACTTTCATTAGCTTGGAATTTGAACTCATTCTTTAGTTGTTCCCTTTGTTGCTTCAATTCGCATTCAGGGTCCAATACCATTGTTTTGTAGTTGTCAAGTGTATCATTTATCTCACTAGGAGTGAGAAAGTTGGCACCTACAAATGCACTAAGGGAAGATGATGTGTCTTCTGCATCCTGCTTGGGTTCTTTTCCAAGTTTCCATGACATGGTTATCTTAGAGGAATCTTTGTTAGGAGTATCTTGTATCCTATGCCTCTCTATTGATAATATGGAAATTCCTCTTTTAGATTTCTTGAGGTAATAGTCACCCAAAGACACCACAACATCATCAATTTCAACAAATTGTGGCGAGGAATAGGAAAAACCAGATGGTATTACAGTTAGTAGGCGTAGCACGATTGATGGCAGAACCAAGTAGTGTGATCCCCTTGGTTGTGTTAGGAATAGATATCTTGTTCTTGTCCTCTTCTAGTTTCCTCTTCATATTTCTTCTCCAACTATCTCTTTCTCTTTCTTTTTAGATTTTTCTTTGTCTTCTCTCTTTCTTGTCTATTGTTTTGTTGTCCTCTTCTACATTTCTTCTTCTACTTTCTTTTGTTTCTCTCCCTCTTCTTTCTTTTGTTTTGTTGTAGCCTTGTGGGATGCTTCCTCAACTTTCTTTTGTTCTTCGGCTTGATGTCTATCCTACTCTTCCTTCTTTTTTATCTCTTCTTCTCTTTGTTTCTCTTTCCTTTTCAGTTTCTCCTCTAGTTCTATAGTCTTTTTCTCTCTTTCTTATTCCTTTTGTTGTTGTGCCTTTTCGTTGGCCTCTTCTTGTTCTTGCTTACTAGCTATAAATTTCTCATTTTTTTTCTTGGAACAAGGTTTTATTTTTTTCTCTTGCATGTGGAACATTTAACAGGGTAAAACGTCTTACTCTCATAGGGAACTTAGTCCAAGTTTTCTTGTTGCTAGCAGATAAAGGCCTAGTAATTCCTACCTCCACTATCTGGTAGGCTATTTCCTCGACTATGAATCTATCATGGACATATTCAGGGAGACGATGTGGTGGATAAGAGCACCAAAAAATTATGATATATGTATAGTGTTTTTCTATATACCAGTCTCTTATTTTTCCTAAGGTTTCGAGGGATTTGGGGATAACCTTTGTGGTTTAAAAAAATATAACATGATATAATGGGGCTACAAAGTAATAAAAAATATTATGAAAATGTATTTTAAAATTGTTCACCAACAATTATCGACAATAGATATGGATGCGAGGGGAGTTAGTGTAAAAATTCCAATTCATCTATGGAAAGGAAATAGAAGCGTGAATTGCATCAATCAAGAAAGATGACATATAAAACTTTTTTTTTTTATGGAGACTTGTTTCGAAGCTTGAAATATGTCGGCTAACAACATCTATAAGCAGTTGAATATTTGTCATGTTTCTCTACAGTGTGTGCAATCGATGTCCATTCTAGCTTGAAATGTGTACTGGCTTCTTCTCCTTAGATCCTACAGATCATTGTTGCAAGGAGTTGATATGGTGGTTTGAAATATTGTATTTGATATACTATGTTGTCCTTTGTATGGAATGTCATATCGTCATCCCACCATTCTTCCACTATGTCAATCAAGCTAGGGTTGTTGTTG
>ML816372.1:261607-273347 GCA_009831015.1 Picea engelmannii | reverse complement strand
CGTGCCAAGATCACAATATATGATATTTGATTCTGAAACTTGTACTAGAAATACTACAGATTGTCCACTATCCAATGAAACTATTCTCACTTAATTTGGATACTCACGGAAGAATATATCATTGTTTTACCCTGAAGACTTGTTTGAGACTAGTTAATATGACTAGTTAGATACCCTATCTTGCATAGTGTGTATCTACAAAATTAAAATGACCTAGAAGATGAAATTTTTATCACAACTACCTTGATAATTTATATGAATATCCTCCATATTTCAAGGTCTGAAATGTTACATAAAAAAATTTATAGCGCAAATTCCGCGATGTATAAATTTAGGATGAGTCTAGAACCCTATCTTACATAGGATATATCTCTGAAATTATAAGGCCTCAAGAGATTAAATTTGAACCCAATGTACCTTTAGCTGTCTATTAAATATCCTCCAAGGATTTCCTTCTTAAACGTCGTAGAAACAAATTATAGCTAAAATTCCAAGGTGTCTCATATGTAGGAGTGAAACCCCAAGACCTTGAGCTCTAATACCAAATGTTAAGAACCAAATATCAAAATAGCATAAAAAATCCTCAAAATAAGTACTCAACGCCTTGCAAAAGAGATAATTTCAGATAATAAGCCTCTTCTAGGGGGAAAACTCCTTATACACCACATAAATTTCCAAATACAAGATGATTCCAAATGAAAAGGTCTACTTGGTATATATAGGAGACTAGGAGGTACAATTACAACTAATGGACCCAAGCCAACATAAATAAAATAACATTACTAATGTAATATGCCCCAATAAAGGGGTAATGTGCCACTATTTAGGGATTAACATTGTCTATTGTAGTTTTGTGATCTTATCTTCCAATCATTTTTTAGTGCTTGATGAATTAACCAAGCCTTCATCATCCATTTCAATCCTCTAAGCTTTTTTGAGGATTTATTCACATGTCCAACGGTCATACATCCTTAATGAGGCTCTGATATTTTGTAATATTCCTACTATGTATCATTGTACTAGTATCTTTTCCTTGATCACGTATGGTATTTGAATCAACAAATCCTTGGATCTTTTGTCGTATCTGCACACACTTTCACCTAGATTCTTCTTGATTTCCTTATGTTTTTGTGCTTCCAAATCTTTTATATCTCGTGTCTTAAAAAATGTAAGGAAATCTTGTTTTATTTCTTTTTTGTATGTTTGATCTTCAGTGAAATTCATAAAACAGGTAAGATCATTGGCTCGAAGAACAACTCCAAAATGATCCATTTGTTTTTCTTCGTTGACTATATCTACGACTTCCCAACATTTCTGGAAAATGAACCAATGTATTTTTGGATCTTCGATGCCTTCGTAAATAGGGATGTGGTTAAGTCCCATTGTTTGTTTCTTTTTAGCAATTGGAATTATTGCAATATCTTTAGTTGAAGTCGACTTGGAGGTTGATGCAGTAATATTTTTTGGAGTCAAGGTTGAGCTATTTGACTCAATCATTGTAATCTATGGATGTTCTTTAGTTGGGATATATTCGACTACTAACTATACTCGTTCTTGGTTTAGGCTTGAGTCCTCTATATAGAAATATTTATCTATATACTCGATGAGCCATCCTCTATAGGGTTGCATTGATTTACTTTCACTATCTATTGAATTTAAATCTTCTAGAAGAATATTCAACAGGGAGGCGACGTCTGTGAGATCTCTTACATGAATGATTATTTCTTCTGGTTAATTCTGAGTATTTTCTTGTGCTTTGATTAACACTGCATCTCTTATTTGGCCATTATTATTGGTTCGACACCACACTTGTGGTGATTGTGTGTTGATATCAATTTGTTGTTGGAGAAAGTATGTAATGCATGGACTAGGAATTCTTATAGGAGAAAGTTTTATTGTAGGTATTGAATCATCAATTTCCATATTGAATTTATCATTGAATTGTTGGGTGCCATCAACTTCCATACTCAATTCCAAGGTTTCACTCCTCCTAAGAGTTATTGGGGTGCTCTCAAGGGTTGTTCCAACAAACTGTTGTGCCTAGGTAGGTTTTATATGAGATTTTCTAGGATCCTTTTCCTTCCTTAACTCTTCTCACTTCTTTTTCCTTTTATCCCGCTCTATTTTTTGGATGCCAGTTGAGGTTTTGTGAATTTTCATTTGTAGTGCATAATTCTCACTTGAATCAGTTATATTTTTTTTTACTCTCATCATTTTCGACTTTGCTGTGGTCTGACTTTGGCTTTGACTTCACTTTTAACTTCGAATTAGACTTATCTTGTCTCATGGATCATCTAGCCCCTCGATGTTGGCCCGACTTACTCATGGTCGTCAACGTTTATCATTTTAGCTGATTTCATTTCTTTAAGAAGTACTCCCAAGCTTCTTTGGTATATTTGCAATTAGCTTCCAAGAATTCTTCCCACTTTTCTTTTCTTTCTCGCCAATTGGAATTTGGAGGATCTTTCAGAGGAGGTCGATACACGACAATGTCATTGGTTCCCTTTTCTATGAGGAGTTTATGCAATAGAGAGGGGATGGTACAAAGGAACCCTTCATCTAACTCAGTATAGAATTTATTCTTGATATTATGGATTGATTCTCTTTCTTCAACAACTTGATATTCAATATAGTCTTTTACAATCCTCTCGAACCACTCATTTAGAATTTTTATTCCTTCGTTTATAATCTTGTGCAACAACTGCTCATCAGGAGTGAGTTTGCGCATTAGATTGGATGGTGTATTCATGCAATGCTTCTCATATAGCCTCTAATAATCTCTCATGTGTTTATGAATAGAAGTGTGTGTGGGATTCTACTAAATTCAATCAGTTTCTCCATGCACAATTCCTAAGTGATTGTTGATTTTGTGCTCCCACCATTCACATATGTTTGTTAGAGTTAACATCTATGTTCTCTTTTCTTTAATGTATTCTCAAGTTCATAACTACCTTCAATGGAACCAATGTTGTATTCAGGGAGAAAGTACGAGAAGGTTTCTAGTATATCCTTACATAGATCAATACAAATTATACAATCATATATAGAAACACACAAATATACATATATACATACACAATAGTGGGAGAACCATCAAATAATTTTATTAGATTTAGCCAAAACAACATTTACCTTTCCATTACATGATGATGTCTATATATGTATGTGTGTGTGTGTGTGTGTGTGTGTGTGTGTGTGTGTGTGTGTGTGTGTGATGTATAGTTACTATTAGGTTACATTCCTTAATTGTTGTGTTGGTCAAATATAACTTCCTATTTGATTGACTTCCCTAACCGACTACTACAATCGACTCAAATAGGGGGTCTAGTCAATAGAGCCGACTAGACCCTAAAACAAGGATCCTCCTTTTTACTCCTTTGTACGATTTATGTCTTGATTTATATATCTATTTGTTTTTTTTTTTCCTTTAGTAGCCTACCTTTGGATAATCTTCTCTCCGCAAATTTTTACAGTCTAAATTTCCTATTTCGATTTTGATTTTCTTTTGGCTAAGTAAATGTAATGTTTTTATCTCTTAGTTTTTGATGTTTTGATTTCCTCCAAAAGTTGTAGAATTTTTTTGAAGATCAATATTTATTATATGACCATTGTGTGATAAAAAAAAATTGTATTTAATCGTTTAGAATGTTTGCTAGACTTGCAGGGATCTTTGAATAATTGATCTTTTTGTTCTACCCGATACTATCACAAGGTGTTTAAGCATTTTCATCCCCCCCCCAAAAAAAAATGCATAGAAAAGAACAATTTTATTTTCACTTGTCATTTTCCAATTTATCACTTGCATTACAAATTTTTTTGAAAGATACATATTTCTTTTTTCCCCACAACCCACAACAAAGTATCATCCAATCTTTGTTTTCTTTAAGTACCAAAGATCTACAAATACAATCACCACACAATATCCATAGAGAAATATATAAAACCCACACTTTATTATTATGAAACCATTAGGGTAGGGAAACACCATACAATAGATCCTATTATGAAAGGGATCCACTCATGTTCACTTGCCTCTTTGAGGGGTAAACATTTGTTGGATAGTTGGTTTGGAGAGTTGGTTTTCATTGTTGTCAACCTTTGGATAAGTTTGGAAGCCCCAGGTACGTGGAAGAGATTGTTGGACAATTGGTTTTCATCTGTATGATTGATATTCATGGTGAGTTAGTTGTCATTGATGTTAGTTGATGTCAACCGTTGTGTTCGATGCACTTGAAGAATTTTGATAACACCGAAGGTATGGTCATGGAACACATAGTTGATTGAGGAATAAATACATGAAGGTCAGTATGCTTGTAGGTAAGACTATCATAGATATATAGTACACATCATTCCATTTCCATTGATATATGGTACACCATGTAGTTCCTCACGATTGAGGAGATATCGCTTTGTGAAGTTGCATGACCCTCAAGAATATTCTATAAGCCTCTCGAAGGTCATCAAGAAGCTTTCCCAATCAAAGTGGTTGAAACAATGGATTAATTATTGAAAGATTACTTGTTGAGAATAATTATTGAAATATTAATTGTTTAGATTAATCATTTAATTGGTGAAATATTGATTGTCATTGATGAGACCCTGAAACAGGAAGCTAACAAGTTGCATGTAAAAGTAAAGGAGGAGTTAATAAGTTCCATGTCAAAGTAAATGAGATATAAACATAATTTAACAAGTTGCATGGCGATTTCATGTTGAAGTGATTGTAAACATGAGTTAACAAGTTACATCAGTATTTAACAATTTGCGTGAGGTTGCATGAGGTTGCATGTCATTATATGATTTATATTTAAAACACAGAGAATAGTCAATTGTAAATCACTTCTGTGAAGAATTCTGAGTATATAGGTTGGATATCTGAGGTAGTGAGTCGAGGTCAAAGAAGCCCAGTGAAGGAAGAAGTTTACAAGAATCGAGAGTATGGAAAACTAGTTTCAAACAAAGGTTCTTTGAATACGTCCACGGGTTTTAGGAGGAAAAGTGCAGACATCTGTAGACTGTTGTGAGGAAAAGAACAGATACCCGCGAGCAGACAATGTACAAGGTCATGGACCTATGAGGAAAAATGGTGGAAGATTAGGGATATGGAACTCAGTTCAACTACAGTTTGAAGGTATGTCTTCCTATGTGTGTTAGGGTGTGAATTCTGAAGAAATCGGGAACATGACTGCCCTAGTAATTCATAATATTTTGATTTGGAGAAATCTCTTGTGGATATTGGTATGAGGAATGCATTGTTGCATTCTTGATGAGATATTGATATCAGTAGCAGCAACAGAGATATATGTAACAGTTATAACCCTATATTTCATAGTATCACCTGGTGATTAGAATTTATTCCTCTAGTTATATTTTATTGTAAATAATATTTTATTTTGCAAATGATTTACAAAAAGAAAAAGAAAAAGAAAAGAAAGAAAAAGAAAAAGAAAAGGAAAAAAATAGAAAAAATGAAAATAGGGTATAAAAATAATAAAGTACAAAAAATAAAAGAAAGAGAAGATATAAAACCCCATGAAAAATAAAATTGGTTTGACTCATATTGTATAATCATGATCAAACTTTTTCAATTTATGTTGATAGGTTAGTGAATAAATTTGGTCAAACAATTTAATCTTGGCCAAATTAGCTAGGTTAGAGTAATAATTAATCCAACAGTCTAAGATGGATTAATAGGTTAGTTGATTAGGTTAGGAGTTAGGTTAGTGATGTTTATTTCAATAAAAGTTGAAAAGGGATTGTTGAAATACCCTTTATTTGGGTAAATTTGGATCTTTTTACCTTAGGAAATAAGACCATGGTGTAAAAGTGGGAAAGGGTAAGCTTAGCGCTACCCATTGTATGATTTATCCTAAGTTTTCTAATGGATAATACTTCTTGTCACGTAGAGACTAAATTCTGCACAAGTTTCAACAGTGACATTCAGCAGTGCCTAGATCAACGATCCTCGGAGTATTTCAGACCCCCCCCGACCTTTCTACCTTTAATGGTCAAGGGGTACAGAAAAGAGGTTTCCCCCACACTGGCCCCAACTAACATGTCACTCTCTCTGCATTTTATACCCCCCCCTCCCACTCAAATACACTTACCACCTACCCCCCTCGAAATCCTGCCAAACCACTACCCAAAAACTGCTCACCTCACTCTGCCACCATATCCCACTACCACTTGTCACACGTCACATCCCACTTACCCGTTAGCCAATCAATGCCCTATATGTGACCATTAATCTCCCCTTCATCACCCTTTGCCATAAAAGACACCTCCATTACACTGTAAAACCCATTTCTTCACCCTATAACACTATTTGCAGATCCATACACTGTGGACACCACGCCAAAGCCAACTTCCACAACGGTTCATTGTTAATAGGTGAAATTAACCGAGGTAATTATAGTCTGCCATTAATCCACCTTAAAAATCTGTTAGTCATGCCCCCCAAAGCCAAATTTTCTGAAACGTATGAGAATCCATTTATTTTCCCTCCTGTCGACCTGGATCACATCCCCCTGGTAGATAAGGATTACAAGATTACAAATTTGAAGTGTGAATTTTACTTCTTTGAATTAAAATTCTAGCTAAAAGATATTTTCCTGAATCAGAGCGATGAAATAGGACTCTGGGAGTCCAATTTTCCTCTCTACATGTTCCCTCAGACCTTCAACTTCCATGAATTCTCTTTGAAATGTTAAGCCCATTATCGTCTCGGCCAAAGGGCCATTGTTTCCTCTTCTGGAGAAACCATGTTCACCATTACCCCTGAATCCATTAACCAAATGCTACAGATCCCAAAAAATGACTCTGAAATCCCATTTTCTGTCGAATCCCTGAACAAACTCTACGAGAATCTCTCCTTCCCCCAAAGAGCCCAAATTTTTGAGATCTTTCTGCTAGAAGACACTCAATTTCCCAAGAAAAACCCTCCCTATCCATCCTCCATCTTCTTGGTCAAGGAAAACTAGATCATTTCTATTCTTTGTTACATGTTAGGATACTTATCAGATGAATGGGTAGATAAGCCTATCTTGGGTTTTTTATCCATTTTTTCCACAAAGGAAAAAGCCACAGTTCAATTTGATTTCAGTCAGTTTCTGGATGATAACATACATGATCATATTTTCAGGTTTTCAACAGAAGGAATGTTCAGATATTCCTCAACACTGGTGTATTTATTCTTGTTCTTTCAGTCATATGGGTTTCCATGTGATTTTCAGAAATTGGATCAGGAAAGAAACCCACAGTCAGTGACCTCATGGACCTCACTAGTGAGGAAAAATTCAAATGAATTTATCTTCAAGGACTTCATAGACCATTTGTATCACCCAATGGTTTGCATGCTGAGCAACATAATAGATCCAAGGATCAATGAAGAAGTTCAAATAATCCTTCATCTCTCAGATCTAGCCAAAATAGGAGAATGGTACTTATATCAAAACCACACTGAAATAAGAGTGTATGGATGTGAGTTGCAACCATACAGACTGCCAAAATATCTCTCTATAAGGATTGTTTCATTGGAATACATTAGGCAGATGATGAACTCTGATGATATCATTTTGTTTCAGTTAAGAAGAAACAACAACTCAAAATCAAGACCCAAATTGTCTCTTTCATATGCAACAACAAAGATGCAGGAGAAGAGGAAGACAACCTCTTGAAACATATGAGTTTCACATGGAATTATGACCCATTTGTTGTCATCTCAGAGATCAAAGTCAAAAAATGGAGCACTCCTTATGCTCACATACAGAAGCCAAAGGTGGAAAAGTGTATGAACCATAAATATTGGCAAGAGAAAACATTGCTGGAAACAGAAGAAAAACCTCCCCCTATCATTGCTTCACATACCAACACACCTAAAATACAAACAAAAAAGAGAGAAAGGAAACAGGTTTCCCCTTCAGTCACAAAAATGTTAGCTGAAGACTTCCAAGTCTACAAAAAAAGGGCCAAAACCTGTCACAGACCAAACCTTCTCAAAGAAGGAGAAATCTAGTCCACCATAATCATGGAGGGACCACATTCCTCAACATTTTTAGATAGTCAGTTCATAGTGTCCACATATTCATCTAAAAAACAAACAGACACTACTATGTCAATCGAATCATATCATGATAAAACAGGGTCAAATATCTTTGATAAGTATAAACAAATCAAACAGAGGAATGAAATCCTAAACAACAACACATATGCTCAGTTCTAAAAGCAGACCTCCACTGATCAACACAGACTGTTGTCATCATTCAAAATGGAGAAAGGAAGATTTCAAATGACATTCCTGCAAGCACAAGTTCCTCATCCCAAGACATTTGTTGACTACAAGAAGACTTCCTTTGAGTTTGATGTGAAGGAGGTCCATCCAGTGGATCAAATGGGCATGCACATGCAAATAGGGGAGATGATATTCTCCACCTTGACAAACACCTCATTGACTGCTTCAAAATTGCAGGTGTCTATGAATAACATCCAGTCCCAATTGAAGATGGAGAAAATCTCTTCTTTGGCCAAGGACAACAAGATCAAATCACTAGAAGAATTGGTGTTAAATATTGGGTATGACCCATCAAATTTCAAGGGATTTAAGGAATTATTGAAGAAGAAGAATGCTGATATAGAATCCTTGAAAAAGAAACTGAAGCTTCCAGCTACTAAATATTCACAAGAAAAAGAGGTGGCTGAAACTTAAGGCCACAAAGAAGAAATGTTGAAGATTATGATGGAACAAAATGCACATATAAGAGAGATGGAAGAAGAAATGGATAAATTGATAAAGGAGAAAGAACAAAGTTTGCAGATGGCCATTATCCCACTAGAGGCAGTCCCTCTGACAGGAATTGGAACAACAGAAGCAACCACATCAACAAAGATTCCATTAGCAATTCCAGTGCAAGTTTTAGATGCATCTGAGAAACTTGTGAATTCTATGGAAGACATGTCCCTCCAAGGGGAGGAGATCAAAAAACTGCAAGAAGAAGTAAAAATCCTCCAAGAGATGAAGTATATGTTCCAGGCCAGTCACCATGCAGAAATGCATAAATATCAAAGGCTTAGTCAACAATTATAGTAGCTACAGAAAGAGATTCTCATGGCACAGACCTTAGCCCAAGATAAGGAAAACATCTGGGTGGATATCAGTAAGTCTATGGCATAAATCTAGCCATCGATACAGATCATCTTTGAACAACATGAATTGGTACAAAAGGCCAGAGAAGCAATTGGGAAAATCAAAGAAGAGATAGGAGAAATACCTGTAGAGGCCACTGAACTCATAAAATTCCTAAAGTCCAAAAGAAAGCAGGAGTTATAAGAAATGGAGATTGAAGACATGACATAGACCATCCTTGAGATCAATAAGGTCCTGACCAATAAAGGATTGATGTTGCAGCTAGAAGAGAAGGTTCAAGTGATGGACATTGGAGCATATATTTTTCAGTAATATTGAAGTAATACATAAGAAAGGTCTCCCTGGACTATTAGTATTCAATTCCAAGCTAATCACTCTGTCAGATTACAAACAAAAGATCAGTGCAGTGGAAAAGGATAGTTCCAAGTTTGCAGGGATACAAGGAATCATTACTAGTAAATATTTCCTAGAGACACTACATTTGGACCTGAGTATCCATCATGAGATAAAACATGTCTTCATCACCAATCCCACTTTTTCCAAGTATACCGAAATGGATGAGATATATAGTAAGTTACTCAAGGTTTCCATCCCTGGTAAAAAGAGATGGGAAGATCTATGCTCTTTACTTGAGTAAAAAAACTTTTGAGGTTCGAGTCAACATGGAGCAATCATCCAAAGTCAAATATATGATTCACCAACTACTTCCACAAAATCAACACCAAGGATCTGAATAGATCAACATAATTCCTATATTTTGTAATTTGAAATCTAATTAGTTAGATATTTCTTCCATAATATCCTAATCATTTATGACAGGATCTAATGTAAATAATTCTGTAAATACTTCTTTCTTCAAACTATTGAGGGTTGATTTTTTCACCTAAGCGCTATTATGTAATTTTTTCAAAGGATCGACCGGTGATAAAATAGGCTTATTCACAGGATTCTTGTGTCGGATTGTTGGTGATCTCTCTCTCTCTTTGTTGAATGTTTTTTTTTTCTCTGTGATCATTTATGTATTTCAAATTCTAATCATTAAAAGGAAGTCAATAGAACATAATTTATCTTTTATACCTTGTCTTTGGTCTTTTAATGGTCTTTATGTTTTCATCTGAAATTGAGTAAAGGAATTTTTAACTGCTTCTCTGCTTAGTGGACTTCCCCTCTTATTATGTCTTATTCATCTCATTTAATATTAATAGATCCAACAGTTTTACTACCCTTTCCTGTGGAGAAAACCTCATAAAAATATGAATTTGATCCTTATCTATAATACAGACCCCATAACCCAATGGAAAATTAAGCATTCTTTCAGCCAACTATTACAAACAAACAAACAAATTTGGATTGTCATAACTACCCTAACATTTAAAAAATTAAACAAATCCAAATCTTATAGAGAGATCCCTCTCTGAAGATGGGAGGGCTATATCCCAGCTTCAAAAGTGGAGTTGATAGTTACCTATGTCAATTTTTTCTACCCTTAGAAAACCTAGGGAAACTACAGAATGCTAACAGTAGCAGCAACACAAATATCAGTAGCAGTAGTAGGTATATCAGTACGATGACAAGGACAATGATAGGTTGATGTGGTAGTGACGTATTAGTCTACACTTATATTTTAGGGAAGTTGGATGGGGCAAGGAAGGGGGTTTTTAGCCTCCTTCCAGTGGTAGCTGGTAAATCAGGGAGCTGGAGCTTCCTTCAGGTTGGAACCTAAAAACTAGGGGGTTGGAGCCTCCTTCTAGTTTGAGCTAGAAAATTGGTAAGTTGGTGCTTCCTATGAATGTAATTCTTCTGACATATAAGAAAAGAACTCTGTGTTTTTTTTGCACATTGGGTTTCCATGTAAATCTTGGTGTACTATGTATCTATGATTATTTTACTATGCATTGTTGATATACTAAACATAGATGATAAATTGTTGAATTATAACAAATAAATTTAATGTTTATATGCTTTGATTATTGAATATTGTATATTGTGGTTAAAAGTGATAAAAGTGCTCATACTGATTCACCCCCCCTCTAAGTATTCCAACAATTGGTAGCAGAACAAGGCTCCTTCAGGAAAAAGTTTAACCACTGGAAGGTAGATAATGGAAATCATTGATATGTCTAAGATGAAAGTACCACATTTTAATGGGCAAAATGGTCTAAAATATGAAATATGGAGCAACAAAATGAAATCATTTTTACAGGCACAAGGATGTGATATTTGGAAATCAGTTGCGACAAGGTACACAACCACAAACAATCCTTCGAATACTGCAACCAAGAAGGAATTGAAAAGGAGCAACAAGATAACAATGTATTTTATCATGGATGGATTACTTGATTCAATAGAAAACAAAGTGGGATAGTATGCATCAGCCAAAGAGATTTGGGACATCTTACTGTTGGAAGATTGATTGTTGTCATTGATGTCAACCCTAGTCATGGGTTTTGGACCGCAAGATTGATAAAGGTATTTTGACATGAAGGAAAATGCACATGCATATACAACACCCATGAATGGATAGTATACATCATGATGTTTCCGGTGGTATGTGGCACATCACATGGATCCTCATGGTTGAGGAGAAATGAATTTTTG
>ML816372.1:245267-258417 GCA_009831015.1 Picea engelmannii | reverse complement strand
AATGTTAAAAGGAAGTGACATAAATGGTATAAATAAATATCATTATACATTCATTTGATACAAGTCGAATTTTAGAGGGAATAAGAAGTAAAAGAAGGCCGGATTTCAAGGGAGGATGAAGTCTTTTGGTGATGTGTTCTAAGATATGTTATTTTCAGGTCATCTTACCATTTTTGCTATAACTTTTTTTCTAGACCGATTCAGATGGTGAAATAACTATGGTATTGAGAAGACATATCAAGGTACCTCTGGTAAAAAGTTCAGCTCTTGATTAGCTATAATTATGGAGATACACTCTGTGGAATATAGGGTTTGTGACCAGTCCTGAAACTAGTCAATAAACAAGTGTTCTGGGTAAAACAGTCATAACTTTTTCATATAGAATCCAAATGCAGTGGGACCACTTCCATTGGAAATAGTACGGACATTAGTTTCTTGTGTATGAGTTTCAGAATCAGATGTTAAATATTGAGCGCGGGGCATGCTGTACAAGTTGGGTCTTATGAACAAACCAGAATTGAATAAAGTCTACCATTCTTTCTATAACCTCTTTTTGGGGAGGATTCAAGGAGTGAAAATTAGAAGAGTTTCAGAGAATACATTGAGTAACATTATCTACAGGATTAGAGTACTCCAAGAATTGAATAATTTCATAAATTGAAGAAGTCTCAGAAAGCATTATCAGGTTCTATGTGATAATGAGGTACAGGAACAATTTTCCTCCCCCTCTCAGTATCAACACTTACAATATATTTACACAAGACAAGGAAAAAAAGAAAATGAAGCAAGTGACAACTCGAATGAATAATGAGTCAGTAGAGGTGATTAATTTTTATTTAATTGTGAAGAAGTAGGTCATCTTGAAATTGAATTCCCTTACTTTAATATTGGAAGTAATGAGACAGAAAATCCAAATGAAATAGAAGACAATCCTGAGATTGAAAAGGAAAAGAATCATGAAGCAAAATTTAGTCGACAAGAAAGAAAACTTGAAGAAGAAATCATCTCCTTGAAGATCCAACTTGAAGAGGAAAAGAGAATGGAAGAAGTCATGAAATCAAATAATGAAGAAAGAAGAAGAGGTTGAGAAGCTTGAAGAAGAATTTTTCATGTTGGGATTAAAAGTTGTCAAGCTCAGTAAAAACATTGAAGAAGCATCCACATCATTAGTAGAGAAAGTCGAAGAGAAATTTCACAGGTTACCGGAAAGGAAGAATGAATAAAAGGTTAAGAGTTACACAGAAGTACTTAAAGGAAGGAATCAATGTCAACAAGATTCCAAGAGGAAGCATACATTTTCAAGAGTACCATCTACTTTCAGACAACAAAGAAGATTCAACTATGATCATGACCAACCAAGGCATGAATTTAGAAGGACTACATCACAGAGAGGATCATCTACTATGAGGTATACAATTTTATTTTATGGTTACTATTTTTGTTGTTCTAACTTTGGAAATAAAGTTGTAGACTATAGAACATATGTAAGAAATGTTCAAGCAAGTAGTGCTTATGTGGCTCCTTGCAATATTGAATGTTATAAATGCCACAATTATGGTCACATAGCTTGAAAGTGAAAAAGTGTGATAGATCCATCCATGAAAGAAAACACTAATAATAGGTATAAAAAATTTTGGAAAAGAAAAGAAATACAAGAAGAGTAGATAAATGAAGAATATGTCCCATAGATCACAAGATTTGCAATAGTACAAGAGAGTCTAGAAAAGAAAGTGAAAGAAGAAAAATTCTCAAGGATCGAATTTTCATAATCTGCAATAGTGCAAGATCATAATGCAAATCAGGTATAGGAAGAACAGGTCTGAGAGATCACACTATTAGGATACATAGTAGGAAGAGATCATGATGAATCCACATGCAGAAGGGAAGATGTTAGGATCCAGGAAGAAAGTGTCAGAATTTAGGAAGAGGGTGAAAAGGAAGATAATGAAGAGGAAGAATACTCTGCATTAGGGTGGATTCCTCCATTGTTATGAACCATCCATATTGCAGACTCCCAGGTAATATGAATATTGAACAAGGGGAGTCTATGTAGAAACTATTACAGTTCAAAGATCTATCCTTTAGACAACAATATGTTTTTTAGAGTGGTGTTACAGATGGTTGATTTAGAGTGGTTTGATGACATAGGTATAGGATGTCCTATGACAGATTGGTTGGTTAAGGAACAGGTTTCATAACTCATCAACATTTAGGTATGCATAATATCAGCTGACAGACACAAGTAATATCATTGGTACGATTTTTGATGTAGATATTCATAGAGGACATATTCATGCAGGAATATATTCATTGCAGAACATTGCAGATTTGTAGAGTTTGATTTGTATACCAGTGGGCATAGTTTTTTAAATTTGAAATGCAGGTATGTGATGATCAGTTGAAATGGATTAAAATAATTCTTTAGAATAGTCAAGTGATATATGGGTCAACATTGTGGAAAGTTGAGTACCAAAGTCATGAACACACTTGGTATATGACAACACATGTATGAGATAAATCTCTTGGTAATGTTGGTATTCTATTGAGGTACATCATTGATGGTATAGGTTATGGTGCATTTTTATGCACGGATTGGTACATGATTTGGTACATGGTTCATACACATATCTTGTGATGGCATGTTGGTGATCTCGATACATGCTTGGTAGAGGCATGTGTTGGTGATGTTGTACATCTAGTTGAGAGTTTTTTTTTGTATATGATCCATATGAGAGGATGTGTTTGAGTATAAGTATTCAGGACCAGACAGATATATGTCATTGGATGAGAGCATGAGTTAAGGATAGATTGGTTTAGAGACTAGCTCATAGAGTGATTCAGGTATTGGTTCATGGATTGGTTCAGAAAGTGGTTCAGAGATTGATTCAAATACTAACTTAGATATTGTTGGATAATTTTGATAATGAAATATTTGAATTCTTAAACTTTGAATCATTTTATATATGTCAGTGATTTACAAGAGGAAGCACAAATGAAAAAAAAACTCGAAAAGGAAGCAGGAACAAGAAGACCTACATTTGATCTGAAAAAAATCTTGCAGAGAAGTCAAGGGGAGAGAAACAGTTAAAGAAGAGATCAAGAGAATGAATATAGGGGGAGCATCCCCAAGGAAAGTGAAAACATGGGGAGAATCCCCAAAGAGAGAGTTACCCTTTTACCTAGGATATCAAAGGGGGAGTAAGAGAAATATCCAAAGAGAAAGATCAGAATCATAAAGACAGGGGGAGTGGCCCCAAAAGGAGATACCCTTTTCCATTGATTTTAAAGGGGGAGAGGGAAGAACAATGGAATATGAGAGAAGAAAGAAATGGAATAGGTACAGGTAAAAAATTCTCATAGGATAAGAATGAGCACAAGTATGATTGTTTCCTTCAATGCATGCCATTAGAGTTTCCACCTATTCCAAAGGGGAAGATTGTTGGATAGTTGGTTTGGACAATTGGTTGTCATTATTTTCAACCCTTGAAGATTGATGTCAACCCTTGGAGAATTATGAAATCCCCAGGTATGTGGATGAGATCATTGGATAGTTGGTTGTCATTTGTATGATTGAGATTCATGGTGAGTTAGTTTTCATTGATGTCAACTGATGTCAACAATTGTGTTGGATGCACTTGAAGAATTCTGGTAGCACTGAAGGTATGGTCATGGAACCCATAGTTGATTGAGGAATAAATACATGAAGGTCATTATAATTGAAATTAATACTATCATATATGGATAGTATGCAGCATGCCATTTTTGGTGATATATGGTATGCCACGTAGTTCCTCACAGTTGAGGAGATATGGCTCTGTGAAGTTCAAGGACCCTCAAGAATATTCTAGAAGCCTCTAGAAGGTCATCAAGAAACTTGACCAGTCAAATTAGTTGAAAAAAGGGATTAATTATTGAAATATTAATTGTTGATAATAATTTTTGAAAGATTAATTGTTTAGATTAATCATTGAAATGGTGAAATATTGGTTGTCATTGATGAGACCCTTAAAAAAGAAGCTAACAAGTTGCATGTCAAAGTAAAGGAGGAGTTAAAAAATTGCATGTCAAAGTAAAGGAGGAGTTAAAAAATTGCATGTCAAAATAAAGGAGAYGTAAACATAAGTTAACAAGATGCATGGAGGTTGCATGTTGAAGTAATTGTAAACATGAGTTAACAAGTTACATAAGAAGTTAACAAGTTCTAGTTAAAAGGTTKCATGAGGTTTCATGTCAGTTGCATGTCATTATGTGATTTCTCTTTAAAACAYAGAGAAGATTCAATTGTAAATAACTTTTGTGAATACATTTGAGTATACAGGTTGGATATCTAAGGCAGTGAGCCAAGGTCAGAGAATTCCAGTGAAGGAAGAATTTTGCAGGAGACGAGAGTATGAAGAACTAGTTTCAAACATAAGTTATTTGAATATATCTGCAGGTTTTAGGAGGAAAAGTGTGGGCATCCATGGGTTGAAGTGAGGAAAAGAACATATACCCACGAGTATAAAATGTACAAGTTCATTGACGTGTGAGGAAAAATGGTGGAAGATCATGGATCTAGAACTCAATTCAGCTACAGTTTGAAGGTATGTCTTACTATGTGTGTTAGGGTGTGAATTCTGAAGAAACCAGGAACAAGTATGTCTCAGTAATTCACAAGATTTAGATTTGGAGAACTCTCTTGTGGATCTTGGTATGAGGCATGCATTGTCATGGTCTTGATGAGATATCGATATCAGTAGCAGGAGTAGAGATAATAGTAGCAACAACAAATATTTCAGTAGTAGTAGCAGGTATATCATTCCAGTGAAAGGGATAGTGATAGGCTGATGTGGTAGTGACATATTCGTCTACACTTATATTTCAGGGTAGTTGTAAGGGGCAAGGAAAGGGGGTTGTGAAATGATACAAATGCTCAAAATATCACAAAATAACATAAGTACACACCATGTACAAAATGTCAACGTGGATCACAACTCCAATATAGATAAGTTACACAATAACTCCTTAAAGAATATGGAAACCCCCTCCAAATAACCAAATAACATTCTTACTTCACAATTTTCCTCCCCCAATAATGAATACATGATATATTATATATATTTATTCACACTTTCACATGAGGTCCCTTTATCACTAGGTTTACCCTATTACATATGTATTTACACATTTTTAACACATGATATGTACTGAAGCACATCATTAGTCTTTGCTAGTCATGTGGTAATTCCTTCTTCTAGGAGTCAGTCATTTAAAAGTTCATAGGTTTAGAGTCATATTTTATGATTATAAATCAAGGTGCTTGATTTTAACCTTGGGTCTAAAAGTTGATCAAAATGCATTGTCAAGTCTTCATATCATCATGGTAATAGTCATCATTTGTAAAGAAGGAAAGGTATCAAATTCATCTCCATTTTCATTAAAACACAACGTGTTCTGAACTGGTTAAAGGCACTGCGAACTCACAGTGCACTTTCAACTGTCACATACTACCACTTATGGCTCTACGAACTCTCTGTAGTAGCTTATAGTGGATTAAGATATTGAAGAACTAGTAGTTTAATGTTCAACAACAAGAAGAGTGGTATTAACACTAGGAATGATCAAACAAGGCATGAGTTGGAAACCACTGCAAATGTTGCAAGTTCAGTTGTTGTTGATGTTGTAAATCCAATATAGATTAAAGCAGATCGTGGAAGAATGAGAAAAAGAGATGCATCAGTCAAGAGAGGAGATTGATAAAAGGAACATGGACATGTTGGCCCTGGAGGACACTAGGAGAAGAAGAGGATAAATCATTATGTCTGCAACTTTCAATCAATTTATATATGATATCTTATATATGCAGGCTTGTAAATCTAAGGAATGTTTTGTCCTATGCTGCTATGAACGTACTATTTATGCAAGTTATTTTCATTACTCAGAAGTTGTAGAAGGTTTATTAGAGGTTTTCAAGGCTTCTTGCATGGTTTTGGAATCAATTGATTTGATTTGGCATGAAACAGGCTACTACAGGAAATTTTGCAGCACCTGGACTCATTAGCGTTGTAAACTGGTAATTTGGGACAGCTTGTAGCAATTAGCACACAATAGAGTCTTGTTTTAATCATAATGTTTGAATCACGATCTGGGTTCTTATGAAATTTTTTTTGGAGGAAAAAGATGATGTGTTTGACTTGTTGACATAAACTCAGCTTGACTCATTTTGTATTTTTGGAGAAACGATAAAAACATCACCTACAGGAAAGTTCGCAGTGCATGTTGTCAAAGGCATTGCAAACTCTAACAGTCTGACAAATTCGAGATATTGGAGGGCTACCAACTGTCAGGGAGGTTTGAATGGTTTCCTAGGAGTTATTTGGAGATGAGGGACATGTGTTCCATCACCATATCAAGCAGCATGACCTGTTTCAAAAGGAATTTATCACAATAGACAAGATCCCAAAAAATAGGAATTTGTTATGTTTTTGTTGACATCTTTTGTAACAAACTCCTAAATGGAGGAGGATCCTATGTATATCCTTGGTTGTGACCTCCTTAGAGTAGAGAGATATTATTCACTATATATGAAGTGGATTTTGATAAGGAAAGGGTTGATTTCATGACTATAGAGAGCTTGAGAGAGCTGCAGAGGCAGTTTATTTGTGTATTTGTAAGCCTGAGGGCATGTGTTGTAGGAATTTTTTTCATTAAAGATTCATCAAAGTTGAGATACCAATTTTTTTTTATCTTGTTTCCATTCTTTCTTATCATCTTGCTTTAGTAATATTTATAGACTTTGAATATCAAAAGTTGTCTTTGGTCAATGGATTCATGAGTTGTAAAGGTGATCCAGAATATTTTCATTGTGACTTATAAAGAATCGCATTAAATGAGCATAAATTAAACTACACCATTAAAGAAGGAAAATATCAAAAATGAAGAGACATAAGCATCATATATAAACACAAAAACTTGATAATGGATTTTTTCCCTAGTGGACTACATCTCCGGGTCCTTCTCTCAAATGGGTAGGCTCTTTCATTAACTCAGAAAAAGAGTTTGGAAAAATACATAAGTATACCTCATTCTGAAATAAAGTTGTAGAAATAATGCTTAGATCAGAAAAAAAACAACATCACTGAATTTGTGGCATCAAATTACCCAAAAATTATTATCTCCACTCCTCGATCTGACTCTTGCACTCCCAAGCCCAAGAAGAATTTTGTCTCGGTTTTCATGCCCTCTACAACCTGCAATTATGATTGTTCTTTGCCTCGAAATGCATGCCCATATGGTCGTATGGTCTGTGTGCCTCTCCCCCTCTGTGGCTGGGTGGATGCACCTTTTAATAATTAAATCGGGCGTTGGTTACTATGTGACACCCACGACCTGTTGGTTAGGGTGAATTCATTAAGGTGTGGGTGTGGGAGGAGGTCCAGGGGTCAAACCCTGCGGACTCTCCTTTTGGGATTTGTATTGTTGTATTATAAATATATTTATAGTTCCGTTCCACCAGTTTAGTGGTGGCTCTAGAACCTTCCCCTGCGATTTAAATCTGTGGCTATGGTTGGTGTAGCCCGCCAGATTTGGCGGACCCGACAACCATTGTTTTCCCAAATTTTGTTCATGTGTTGTCCTTGTGCATTTCCCGCCATGTGACGACCTATAATTGGTCCACACTACTATCTTCCAAGTCACCATGCTATGTAAGCATGCCACATCATTCATATATACTATATGAACTTCCACATGGCACGATCTGATTGGTCCATGGATCGGTCCAAAAATGCCAAAACTGGGTGACGCGTTGTAGCCTCTGGTGTTGCCACATCATCATGCTGACATCATGTTGAATTCAGCATGCCACATTTCACTTCCCTTCTCCTGCCACGTGTGTTGTATGGATGATGATGTCATCCGTATGGATGTTGATGTCAGCAATATGGATGTTGACTCATCCCTTGCTGACTGGGCTAGGTTGAACAAACTTTGACCGTGAATATCTTTCAATATGTAACTATGTTTGATGATTCATTTACGTCATTAGAAATATTGCGACACACTCTTCGCGATCATGCCATTTTAACTGAGTTTTTGGAATGTTGAATTTTTAACCTTTCTTTGTGTGTTGAAGGCATTCTAAGCAT
This sequence comes from Picea engelmannii, assembly GCA_009831015.1. NCBI lineage: Eukaryota > Viridiplantae > Streptophyta > Pinopsida > Pinales > Pinaceae > Picea > Picea engelmannii. The sequence continues at coordinate 250,291 of ML816372.1, read as the reverse complement.
CATGAGTTTCCTCTGTGAGTTTTGAGTTGTTCTTAGCCTTCTCTGGGATCCTTTTTGGATCACGCCTTCCCACTAAAAGTGTTTTGGACCACCAATAGCTTTCATCAATCAACAGGTAAGTGAGGGAAGTGTTAGAATATAATGGATGTGCTCATTTAACCATAGACAATATAGAAATATTGTCACCCAACCATAGGCCAAAGCCACCCCCGAGCACCTTAACCTTGACAGAGAATAATTATGAAATCAAACCCTAGGCTAGATAGCCAAACAATATAGTGCACCTCTCTCCAAGGATAGCGCACCAAGCAATATTAACAAAAATATGATCAAATAGTCTAACCCAGAGAAACTGAAAATAGAGAATGTAAAACTGGCGCCAGCAGCTCCTCCAAATACTTGCACACAAACTGGCCAACTACAGTGCGCACAAGTGAACTTCTATAGTTTTGATAAGTCTGGCTAAAATGAATACTGGCCTCCTATATTTATACTGCTTCTTCTAGACTTCCTAGGCTGACTTCTCATTTCAGGTTATAATTATTTAGTATATAAGATTTCTTTTAGCTGACTTCTTCTCTTGGAGGCTAATAACCTAATACAAGTCATTCTCTTGAGTCGACTTGTATTCTAGGTTTATTAACCAATTATTTAGGGTTTCTTCTTGCTTCCCAGAATATTCTATTCTCGTCAGGTTTACACGTGGAGGTAAATACCTCCCGAAACTACCATAATATCAACACTCCCTCCTAGATAGGGAGGTATTGAAGGTAATGGTCTTGAGCACAAACATACCATTCACCTGGTAGCATCATCATAGTCGTATGGACTATCTCATGATTAGATCATGATCACCACCATCATTATCAGTTTCATCTGACAACATCAACTGCATCATCTCTTGAAACCATGCTCCATCTAAGTAATTAGACATGATGTTGAGTAAGTCACTCACTCCAAGGAGTGATACAAAAACCATCATTCTAATCTGGGCATATGTCCTAGAAGAATAAATGTCCCGGACCATTTTCCATCTAAAGAATCTCTGTCCATTGGTAAACTGATCATCCATCTTGCTGATAATCATTTGCAATACTTCTGATAGCTTACAAGGAAATCAGATAAATGTCATTCAATAGAACACAATTGTGTCTATCCATAGTAGTACACATCTACAATCCAATGGTACACTACCACACAATGTATCACATAGCTACTTGATCAATGACATATAATATGTGGAACACATCCACCACAGTAGCATACATCTACTGTCCAGATACATATAGTCTCCATGGAAATCATATCATCTGATATCAACCTACACAATCTCCATGGAAATCATATCATCTGATATCAACTTGCACAAAAAAAAAATGTTATGATACAAACTGAATCATTTGGGCCATTCTTCCACTCACATCTGTCAGATCTGGAAGAGCATCTTCCCTCAGAGAGTAAAATATCAATGATGGTATTTATGGACTATTCTTCTCAAGCAAGGAGGAATAACTGTCCTGATTTCTGAGCATGGACAATTCACCTATCTAGGCCATTCTTCCGGCACTAAACAAAGTGCAACCTGGAGAGAATGATTCTTCCCTAGGGAATGTATATCCCTGATTGTTGAACCTGGACCATTCACCTATCTAGGCCATTCCTCCGACACTAAACAAAGTGCAACCTGGAGAGAATGAATTTTCCCTAGGGAATGACTGTGTGGACCATTTCCTAAGGAAATGACTGGCCTACACCAACCTCCAAAAAGGACCATTCTTCGAAACGACTCACAACTGTGACCTTCAAAAGAATGATTTTCCAGCGAGGCAGACCAATCTTCTTGACCACTACTGAGAGTGACTGTCGAGATGAAATATTATCCTAGACCATTCCCCCACACTGGCCACAAGGGGAATCATTGTCTATGGTACATCAGAAATCCATTGAACTATTTTCATTACAAAAATGACCGTTCAATCTAGACCATTTTCCGAACTGGAAAATACCTGTCCGTTAGAAATCTCAAACCACTTTCTGAACTAGAAAGGAACTGCTCAACCTGGACCATTTTTCGAACTTGAAAAATGATTGTCCATAATTCAATATCATATCAGTGCTCCCTCCCAACCTGTGAGTCATATCTTCCCTTTTAATAAGGAAGTCGTCTCCACGAGCTCAAGCTTGTTTCTTGAGTATGCAAACTCTTTCATCTTGGATAGAGGCTTTACCAAAATATTTTCTTATCTGCTCATCTGTGAAGATATATTAGAGAACCACTTCTCCTTTCTGGAACTTATCACAGAGAATATAATGCTTGATCTCAATGTACTTCATTTTTTTTGGAATAATGGTTTTCTCTGAAGGCTTCATATAGCTCTGATCATTATAGTATATCATAGTTGGATTCATCTCTTTTGTTTCCTACTAGTTCACAACATCGTGGCAAGGGTCAAACTGGAACATATCCAAGTGGTACTTCTTCTGCTACCGTGAGAGTTTGTCATAGATTGGAAATCCATCATCCTGGAGTTCTGAGTAACCATTCTGATACAATATCTTTTTTATAGAAAGTTTTTCACCATGCTTTTGCTATGCATTTGAGGTTCTCCACCAAGTTGTCTTCTTTCATTTGCATACATGGGTCTCTTTTTGGTATACCTCAAATATTTGAGGTTTCTCTTCATACACTCTTTGTTCAATTATTCTGGAAAACAATCTTTGCATTCATTTGATGTAAAATCCAACTCATGGATATTACGAACAATATAATGTCTCATGTAGAGGTACGTCTAGTTTGCTGGAAAAAGAAATCATCATAGTCTTCTCCCTCCATCTGGGAGAACCTTTAGTTCAGGATCTCACAATGCTTTCATTCATAAGTTTTCCATACACTTCTCTTAATCACAACTTTCATTTCTTCTGCTTGATTGTTTCTAGAGGATTCAGATCAAGTTGATAGTCTTGTGATTCTCGATATAATGACTGATTGTTCTGGCTTTTCTTTATCTCTTGGAATCTTCATGTTTCTCTTTAGCTCTTGGGTCCATGGATTTTTCTATAGATTCCATGCCCTAAAGATTCCAACTTCTTCCTTTCATCATAGGATCATGGATGTGGATGGACAAACAAGGATACTTTAAGGATTCTTTTCGAAGAAGACTTATTCTAAAGTCAAACTGAACATGTGCTACTTTTCATGGTTTCTACCATGGATAGATACCTTATCATCTTCAATGGATAATATAATTTAGGATTAGATCTCTCCTAATCCTTGATTCATGCATGAATGCATGATCTTCTTTTAGAGATACATAATCGGCTCCCTCTATCTAACAGAGTCCATGCCTTCATCTACATCCTTATTGCCTTCTGTAAAGTGTCACAATTCTTTTTCCAATTTTCTCTTGATTGTTGACTTCTTTTTGTCTTTACTTCTTCTAGGTTTCTTCAAGATTGATTCTGATTCTGGCTTATCTTGCAGTTGTTACTTATGTAATAACTTCCACATGAATTGTCACCAAGGCTTGTTGATGTAATTTATCCTTTAATGTGTATTGTCTAACTTGTATTCATTGTGATAGCAATCCTTATCTTGTTGTTCTTCCATAGGTATAGTTTCTCTTTGAACATATTATCTTCTAAGAAATAGATATGAAAGATATGTACAGAAAACATGGTATGTGCAAGAACTATGAAGAGTATTGTTACCTTGTCTTAGAAGAAGAAGTTTGTTTTTTACTACTTGGTCTTCTTTGAGGGTTTCCATTCTTCGGAAACTGATGCTTCATGTGTCTCTTTCTTTATATTGGGACAATGATTCTTGTAGTGACCATATTTTCGATAGTTGAAACATTGTATTTCTGAAATATCTTTCTCTTGATTTGGCTTCTTCCTTGATCCAAAATTCCTTTTGTTCCTGAAATTCTTGAATCTTGTTGTGAAGGCTTGATCATTCTATTTCTTTTGAGGTTTCTCTTTTGCACTAATCCTTGATTCTTCTTGTGCACAACAAGTCCAAATTTCTTCAAATGCAGGATACTCCTTCCTTGTGTTCATGCTTGCGGAAAATGCATCTCATGTCTTGGGAAGACCGTTGAGTACTATATTTATCGGTTCCTTCTATGAAATGATTTCTTCAATAGCTTCTAGTTGATATTTTAACTGAGATATTGTCACAAAGTATGATGTTATGCTATCATCATCATTCATCTTCATGTCGCGTAGCTCATTCTTCAATGATTCTGACTGACAAGAGGTTTGTTAGGTCATCGTACATATTCTTAGACGAGTCAAGATGTGAGATGTAGGGTATCAAGTGGTCTTTTATAGAATCCACTATGATACTCATGGAATTGATGTCATTGTCTTTGAACTTCTCCATAATTGCAACGTTTTGTGGCTCCTTCTCTTTTCCTTCTTCAAACTTTGGTTCCACAATATTTCCTTTCACGATATCCAACACTTTATTCTTGGCAAGGATGAGATCAATCCTTGTATTCCATGCTCTGGAGTTAGAATCCCCTTCTAACTTGTTTTCTGACTTCATAGAGTAATTCATAACTGTATTGACTTGGTCAACCCTTGATTTTGACAAAAAACTCAAACTTGATGTTTTGGCTTGCTAAGAGTATCATGAGATGCGCTAGGCTAGGGTGCACTAGTCTATCCAGAAATTAGGTCAATCTCTTCACTTAAGGTGCCTCAACGAGAGGTTCAGGGTTTTGTTGATGCAACATAAATTAGTTTCAACTGCAACTGCAACTTGAGCAAATCCTCCCAATCTATCTTCTAGTGGTTAAACCGTCTGAAGATAGTGTGGGCCCATAACCTGTTAGAATATAATGGATGTGCTCATTTAACCATAGACAATATAGCAATATTGTCACCCAACCATAGGCCGAAGCCACCCCCGAGCACCTTAACCTTGAAAGAGAATCATTCTTGAAGAAAACCATAGGCTAGATAGCCAAACAAGATAATGCACCTCTCTCCAAGGATTGTGCACCAAGAAAGAGTAACAAAAA
>ML816372.1:222628-245167 GCA_009831015.1 Picea engelmannii | reverse complement strand
TGATATTGTCCTTCAAAATGTTGAAATCTTTTTGTTTCTTTCCTTCCCATTGAAAAGTGTTCTTCACACTGGTTAAGGCATGAAAATGAGTTTCTATAAAGGAGAATTTGTAAATGAACCTCCTCCAATAATGGACTGCACCTAAGAAGCTTCAGACTTCGGTTACACTTTTTGGCTCAGACCAATTTAAAATTACATCAATTTTGGAAGGATCTATTTTCAATTTTCCTCCTCCTACAATATGACCTAAGTACACAAGTGAAGTCTTAGAGAATTCACATTTAGACAGTTTTACATACAACTTTTCCCATTGCAAATTATCCAATGCTTTCTTTACATGCCTCACATGTTCATCCCAAGTCCCACTAAAAATAATAATGTTGCCTAAATATATATTCACAAAGTCATCTGGAAAGGCCTGAATACATCATTCATCACACACATGAAATTTGTTGGAGCATTATAAAGCCCAAATGACATAACTAACCACTCAAACAATCCCTGTTTGGTTTTAAAGGAAGTTTTCCATGCATCATGTTCTACGACCCTGATCTGACGATATCCACTACGCAAATCCAACTTAGTGAAATACACAACATTCTTAAATTGATCAAGTAAATCATCTATATGAGGAAGATAGTATCTATTTTTCACCATGATTTTATTTAAGGTAGGATAATCGACACACATTTTCCATGTTCCATCCTTCTTTGGCACCTTCACGACTGAAGAAACACAAGGAGATGAGTTGGGCCTGATGACCTCTTGATCCAATAAGACATGTACCTGCTTCTTGATCTTTCTCATCTCCACAACTGACATCCTGTACATTCCCACATTAGGAAAAGGAGAATCTTGTTGAAGATGTATCTCATGTTGGATTTCCCTCTTAGGAGGTAATCCATCTGGTTCGTGAAAAACATCATCATACTTAGAAACAATATCAATTAATTCCTTTTTATGAGATGGATTACACCCTTGGAAAGATTCGGATGCCCCGACATCTTTCTCTCTTACGACCATGAGTACATATCTCTTATCAATGTTTATGAGTCTTTTCATTTGCCCTGCACTAACAAGTGTTGTATTTAACCTCATGTTGTTAGCTCTAACAATATATTCCACTCCCCCTTTAGTAAGGTGGTATTTGTTCTCATGAAGAAATAATACTTCTTTTCTATCATAAAGATAACGACTTCCCAATAGTATGCCACATATATCAAGTGTTACAACATCCAAATCCACTTCATCAATCAACTTTGAAGAAATAAAAAATCTGACCATACATTGTTTGGCGACATTAATTTTTTCTTTATCACATACCCAACCGAGAGGATAAGGCTTCATATGTAGTTTTGTTTCAAGACCCATCTTCTTGACAAGTGTTAGAAATATAACTGAGAGGGGGGGGGGGTGGATTATTTATGTATATAAGCATGAAACTTTTCCTGTTATTTTCTGATTCTTTCTAGATTATTATTTAATTTGTTTTTGATAACTTAACATGCATAGATATACAATATTTTATCAATCACATAGAATACACAAAGACATTGATTGTCATGAGGAAACCCATAAGGGTAAAAAACCTCTTCTTCTTAAGATGTCAATCAAGATCCAACTTTCATGTACATCACAGTCTTTGAGCTCCAACTCAAATATGAGGCTACAACCTTTGATAGCAAGCTACAACTTGCAGAGAGCACAAACTCTCAAATTTCTCTAGCACCAACTAGAAGGAAGCACCAGCTCCCAAGTTTCTCTAGCACCCACTAGATGGAAGCACCAACTCCCAGAATATCTTCTAGCACCAACTAGAATTTAGAGGAATGCAATCCTCCCTAGAACCACCCTACCACCCTGATTGAATCCTACAAAACTTTGCTTACTTTCTATGTCTCTGATATGGTCTATTACAACTCCATGTATCCTCTCCCTCTTCTAGCTTCTATTACTCTGTTTTGCTTCTATACTCTTCTCTTTCTCCTGTTGCACGACTTTGATTTCTCTGTTCAACTTCTCTTCTTCCTTTATACTCTGTGCAGTCTCTGCATGCTATGCGTTGCACCTTTGATCTCCAGTCTAGGTCATGTACACGGTCACATTGTACCCACATGCATAACTATAAAAAAAACACACTATTGTTCTCTGTTATGCATGTCTTTCTCGGATCGGGTCCTCTACATGATCATCATACCAACTATTTGTCTTCCCTGCTGGTTATGTTGTATTTTTTCATCATAAGTGGTCGTTATCCAAATATTATTTGGCTTCTCTGGCAGTTATCCTGAACATGTTGATCACTAGTGGTTGTTATCCTGAGATTCTTTGTCTTCTCTGGCAGTCGCAATTCTTCATCTTCTCTGCCAGTTACAGTCAATCATTTTTGGCTTCTTTGGCTTCTAATCCCCTTCCTTCATGTGACCACCAGTGGTGTCCATATGCCTATTCAAAAGTCACTTTGTGATCTTGTTTCGATATGACCTTAGGCGATGAACTCATGTGACCATGTGATTGCGGGCGCATCCAAAGCTGGTTTGAAACAAACTACGTTTTTCCCCACAATTTACCTCGAGCCTCCACATGTCCTTTCTCCAAACCCATGGTTTTGATTCTGGCCTACCTTCAGCCTTTTAAAGTTCTTTCACCTTCAATCCCCGCAATGCGATGGGACTATCGATCTCATTATCTTGACGGTGATCCTAAACTGAGGGATCAGATCTAACCTTCTTAAATCGACAACTGTGATTTAATTCATGATCCGGGATCCAGGAAGTTAAAATCTCAAACCCTTATTTCCTACGTACGACAATATTCTGGAGTGGAATATCTATTGACATGTGTCCCTCTCAGATTAAAGGTCGATATCTCCTTCAGGTCTCCAGACTCCAAATATTTCAAATCTCAACTTCTCATTTCTTCTGACTAGATATCTTCTGAAATGGAAGATCTCCTGACATCTATACTCTTTAATCCAAAAACTATCCTTCGCTATGGTACTTCGGCCTTTTCGACTCTTTGGTGCTTCGCTTTTCCATGAACACTTTCACCCGGAGTCAACGATCTATTGACAGATACCCTCCTGCACGATCAATGATCATGATCCACTTCGACACTTCCGGCTTCAGGAGTTTCAAATCCTATGCACTCGTTTCTCTCGTAGTGATTTCACCCAAATGCATAATATTTTGACACGTACCCCTCCTGGTGATCAACAACTAGGGTCTTCTTCGGGTCTTTGGTGTTCGAGACTTCGAGACTTTAGGCTAATCGTTGCTTCATTCTCCTTTGGAGTGGTCACCTGTTGAATAAGTCATAGGTGGTGGAGACCACTTGTTGTCGGTTAACACTTCCACTTACACTATCCTTCCATTGAACTAGATCAATGATTGAGAATGCACCCGAAGTGATATTCATATTGGACAACTGAGAGTGAATTCAGAGCTTCATCCTTTGGGACTTTGGAACTTTTGACATTTTTTAGTGATGATATTCCCGAAGTAAATCTCCCAGAGTGACGTAGCTTTCTTACGTCACTTTTTGACATGGCATGAGCCATTTTCCTCTTGATACTTGTCATCATCTGATTATGCCATGTGTACTTTATGACATGGTATTCCACATGTCCTTTCTAATATGGTATGCCATGTGTCATTTCTGAGGTGGTCTGCTGACATGGGTGAGACGTGTAGGTAGTGTAGTGCAGTGTGACATGTAGTGGGTAGTGGAGTGTGACGTCAGAGCGCAGAGGTGGTATGTATGAGTGGTTTTGTGGTTTACTTGAAGGAGGGGTTAGGCGGTAAGTTGTAATGAGCAAGGGGGTTCCGATTTGACAATAAAGTGACATGTATGAGGGTCCCACATGGGAAATACCACTAACTCGGACCCCCCCCCCCNTATCAACCATAGATATGAGTGCCCAATTATCAACCACTGAGATTATCACGCCATTATTATAACTTATCCTATCCTTCCACTTATTTTTATCCAATGGCTGATGGAAATTCAGGTGATTAATATCTCATATCTCATCCCTTTCTTATCATGTCCTTCAAATTATATCAATCAGATGGCTGACGGAAATTTGGATGATCGAATTCTCAATCATTTTTCCCCGCTTATCCTATCCTTCATTAATTCAATCCAATGGTTTTTGATCCTCTGGATCGATGATCCAACGACCACTATCTCTCTTCCTCCAGAGCTTCTGATCTCTATGAATTAGAAGGATTTCTAAGTGTTCATGGGTCTCGACCTTTGCTCCTCCTGCGAGTCTGTCTCTTGGACCTCGTTTGCACTTATGGAAACCACTATCTCTTCTAAGATTTCTCATCTTTTGTGCTCTCGAGGTTTGGTTCGTTGTTGTTCTTTCCATAAATTACAAACACATTCTTCCTGTAAACATGCCAACAATCTCCCCTTTTGGCATTGATGACAACCCTAAAAGGCTGCACTATTCTGCTTAGACCTCCAACTGTAGCATACAGAAAACAACTTTTTCTCCCCCTTTGACATCAATGTCAAAGAAAACAGAGAGTGACTCTATGCTCCCCATGATCATATATACTAGGAGCACTCTCCTCCTAATCAGATAGACTATTTTAATTTGATAACAGGGTCATGCCCAACTTCTGGCATAGATACTCAAACTGAGATTTTGCAAGCGGTTTAGTGAAGATATCATCATTCTGATATTTGGATGGTTACCTATTCCCTTAATAAGTGATACTTGATGGGTATATGCTTGGTATTGGAGTGAAATACAGGATTCTTTGACACACAAATTGCACAAGAATTATCACAATGAATTGGGATCGGTGCATTATACTTTACCTCCAAGTCTACAAGTGTCTGAATCATCCATAATACTTGGGTACAACAAGTGGCAGCTACAATGTATTCATCTCCTGTAGTCAATAAGGAAATGGAACCTTGCTTCTTTCTCAACCATGCTACAAGAGAATCTCCTAAGAAGAATGCACCTCCACTCGTTCTTTTCCTTTCATCCAGGTAGTTAGCCCAATCAACATCTGAATAGACTGATAGTTGAAAATTCTGATTCCTAGGATACCATAGGCCATAGTTCATTGTTCCTTTCAAGTATCTGAATATTCTTTTGACAAATAACATATGATTCTGTTTAGGTGCAGCTTGATACCTTCGTACCATTCCAACAACATGCATTATGCCTAGACAGGATGTTGTTATGTACAATAGGTTTCCTATCATATACCTATATGAACTCTAATCAACATTAGGTGAGTCATCATCCTTGCTTAACTTGCATCCAGTGACCATAGGTGTGCTCATAGGTGTAGAATATTCCATTTGAAACCTTTTCAACATTTTTCTTAGATATTTCTCCTGAGAAAGAAATATTCCTTCAGACCTTTGAGAAATTTGTAGACCAAGAAAAAATGGAAGTTCCCCTATCATAGACATTTCAAATTCACACTGCATGGCAGAATCAAACCATTGTACCAATGAAGCATTATTACTTCCGAAGATGATGTCATCTACATAGACCAACACAATGAGAAAATCATTACCCTTTATTTTGATATATATATTGTTTTCAAATGTTCCTCTCTTGAACCCTTTGTCTTGAAGATACTTATCGAGTCTGTAATACTAGGCACAAGGAACTTGTTTCAACCCATATAAGGCTTTCTTCAGCTTGCAGACAAATTCAGAGTTATATGACAGTTGGAAACCCTCTAGTTGTTCCATTTAGACTTCTTCTTTTAGATCTCCATTTAGAAAAGCTGACTTGACATCCATTTGATAGACTTTAAACTATTTATGACACGCAGAGGCAAGAAACATTCTAATATCTTCTAATCTTGCTACAGGCACAAATGTTTCATCAAAATCCAATCCTTCTATTTGAGCATATCCTTTGGAGACCAATCTAACCTTATTTCTTACAATATTTCCTTTCTCATTCATCTTGTTTTTGTAGACCCATTTGAATCCTATTACAGTTTTATTTGTTGGCCAAGGAACGAGTTCCCAAGTGTCATTCTTTTCAATCTGGTCCAATTCCTCATTCATTGATTTTAACCAATTTACGTCTTTACTGGCTTCATTAAAGTTCTTAGGTTACACCATGGATATGAAGGCTATATGTGATTTCTCAGTGTATTTGATTATCCCTCTCCTGGTTTGTACACCTTTGTCTTTCTCACCAATTATCTGATTTTCAGGATGATTCTTTTGATTAATTCTGGAGGAAGGATTTGATGTTGATTGTTGTCCTGACTTTTCTTGTCTGGGTGTCTCTTCTCCACCTGATTCATCATCTTCTTGTGACTTTGATATTTTTTGTTCTTTATCTTCATTATTCTCATCATATTTTTCATCTGGCTTAGTGCTTATTCTCTGTTGATCTTTTACAGGAGCTTCTTCATCAATTCGAGCATCAATATAGTCTACTAATTTATGAATTCCTTTGTTAAAGCATCTATATCCTTTACAGTTCGTTTTATATCCTAAGAAGATACCTTCATCAACACTACTATCAAATTTTCCCAGATGATCATCATTATGGTTGATGTAGCATTTACTTCCAAACACTTTGAAGTGCTTGATTGATGCAGTTCGACCAAAACACAAAACTCATATGAATTTTTATCATTGTTTGACCTTAGATGCGCTTTGTTTAGAATATGAACAATCATGTGAACAACCTCCACCCAGAAGGTTTGTGAAAAGTCCCTTTCACTCATCATAGCCCTTGCCATTTGTTGAACTGATCTATTTTGGAATTCTACAACTCCATTTTGTTGAGGAGTACCTGGAATAGTATATTCTCTTTTAATTCCATGTCTGTCACAGAATTATTTGAAATCTCTTGACATAAATTCTCCTCCCCTATCTGAGCAAATTTCCTTTAAATTCCTTCCTGTCTGATTCTCATCTAACGCCTTAAACTTTTTGACCTTCTCAAATGCATCAGATTTTTCTCTCAGAAAGGAAACCCACTTAAGTTTGGAGAAGTCATCAATGACTAGAATAAAGTAACGTTCTCCTTCAGTTCCTTCCTTTTTCAATGGTCCACACAAATCCATATGAACAATTTGAAGTGGTTTCTCTGAAGATGTGAAACTCTTCAATTTGAATTGATCACGAGTCAACTTCCCCATTTGACATGATTCAAATACAGAGTTATTAGCCTTAGATATTCTTGGAAGGTCTTTCACAAATCCTTCATTATTCAGTTTGACAATATGATCAAAATTCAGGTGTCCAAGCCTTCCGTTCCATAACCAAATTTCATCAAGTTTTCTTAAATGGCATTTCTCCTTATCTTCCTTCAAAACATATATATTGTTTTCAGTTCTAACCCCTTTTGAAATCAGCTCTCTTGTGTTTACTGTCTTTATTTTACAATTCTTGGCAGTGAAAGTGACTTCACATCCTCTGTCACATATCTGACTGACACTAAGAAGATTATGCTTTAAACCATCAACAAATAATACATCTTGAGATTTGCTTCTTCCATTACTTAAGATTACTAGACATTTACCTCTGATATTTCCTGGAGCATCATTTCCAAAGGTCACACTCCCTGATTTATTTTCTTTGAGTAATAAGAACTTACTTTTTTCACCTGTCATATGACTGGAGCATCCACTGTCAATATACCAGGTGTATTTTTGTCTTTGAGATGACAACACTAATCCACACTTGTTATCTTCATTCTTCTTCCAAACCTTGACGTTTTCAACTCTGTTATTTGAATATGGCTTATAGTTTTTTAAGCGATGGTCTACAACTTTATGTCCATAATTATGGCAGTTGTAACATTCTAGTTCATTGAATAAAGGATCATAATGATTATTATGTGTAATTTGCGTCATTTTCCCAGCCATCACATGATTTTTAGTCTGTGGTTGTTTGTTATTTGGTTGTCTCATTCTTTGTTGTGGAAGACATTTATTCCTTGGTTGTCTTGATTGCTCATGCCTAAATCTTAAATAACAATTTACAACTTTGTGGCCAAAGTTAGAGCAGTAAAAATAATATCCATAGAAAAAATCTTTGTACCTGGAAAATGGTTGTCTTCTTTGAGCAGGTTGATTTCTTCCATGTTGATGATTTCCTTGAGCAGAGGGTGTATTATTTATTTATTCTACATATTCAGTTTCAGTAGATTTTCCTTCACTCCTCCTTGGCGGCTGATTCTCATCCTTTTTTTCTGCAAGTTTGTTGATGTCAATGGTTGTAGATTTGACAAACCTGATGGATTCTCTGTTTCTTGGCTGACCACTACTTGATCCCTCTTCATAACCCAAACCAATTTTCAACTTTGAATTACTTTGTTGATTTAGAATGGAGGCTAATCTTCTAAGGCTTTAATACTTGTCAGATTCTGATGATATAAGGCCTGGAATTTCTCTAGATCTTTTCTGACAGTCACTACTTCAGCTTCCAATTTTTCACCTTTTGTTTCAGCTTCCTTCAATTGTTGTTTGAGGATGTCTTCAATATTCTTAGATTCTTCTAACTTAACCTTCAATAGGTCAATTTCTTCAGATGGTTCATTGCATGTTTTCTCATACCTGAGCAGTAATTGTTTTTGTTTTCTTTTCTTTTCTCCGAGTCTATCAATCTTTTCCATGACACTGACAATTTCTCCTTCAAGATCTACTATTGTTTCACAATCATCAAACTCACTTCTTGTATCTTCAATGTTTAGATCTTCTAAATATATTAGCATGATATCATTTATTTTATCTTCAATAGAAGAGTCATTGCTTTCATCATCTAAGGGATCATCATCATTGTTTACACAAAGGCTTTTCTTCTTAAAATTATTCTCTTTATAGACCTTCTTGTGTTTGTGTTTCTCTTCATCGTCATATGTCTGATCCTTTCTTTTGTGAGGAAACTTAGATGGAAAATGACCTATATTACCACAATTGAAACATTTGAAGGGCAGTTTACCTTTGTATTTTCCTGATCCTTTCTTCAGTCTTCTCACAAAATTTGCTTCAATCTCATCTATATCGGAGTCTATGTTTTTATCTACTTTAAAAGATGCCTCTCTTGTAGTGGATTTACCTTTGGTGATGTTAAGAACCAAATATCAATATAGCATAGAAAAACCTCAGAATAAGTACTCAATGCCTTGAAAAAGAGAGAAATTCAGATAATAAGCCTCTTTGAGGGGGAAACCTCCTTATGCCCACAAAAATGGACAATTCCAAGATGATTCCCAATGAAAATGTCTCCTTGGTATATATAGGAGACTAGGAGGTATAATTACAACTAATGGAATAAAGCCGACATAAATAAAATAACATTACTGATGTAATATGCCCCAATTAAGGGGTAATGAGCCAATATTAGGGCTTAACATGCCCCTCCCCTTGAGACAAGTGTTGTCTGCAACGCTTGAATAACTCTAGATGCTTCTGTATAAATGAATCATCTTCCCAAGTGGAATCTTCAGTCGGTAGTTTCCTCCATTTAATGAGATACTCTTAAATGAATCTATTCCTTAGCTGGTGAACTCTTGTGTCAATGATGGCTTCAGGCTCCAATATGATTTTTCCTTCCTCATCAAGTTCTGGAAATATAGCTTGAACTAGGATCTTGTCGCCTATAACCTTCTTTAAGAATGAAACATGGAAAACTGGGTGTTGGGCCTCAGAAATGTCACATTTATATCCTCTTTTCCCCTCACCATTCCTTACATTTCATCGTCCCATTAACCTTTTATCACACCATTTCCATAAATGATACTTGGGTTTCTCCTTATTATTTTCCATTGTATTCATTTCAGTAGTATAAGTGAATTTGTGATTAAATATTAGAAAAATAACATATTTTCATTATATATCAAGGTTGGATGAGTTTGATGATGTGTGCAGACATATGTGAAGATTTCAACAAAGTCAAATATTACCACCTAACCTCAAATTCAAATTTCATCTTCAAGCTTTGAAGATTTGAAGAATATTTGGGACAATCATTCAAGCATATTCAAAGGAGAATATCATGGAATATTTGGATGGCATATCTTATCTAAGATATGTGAGAGATATGTGGAGGATTTGAATGGATCATATCTTCTAATAATGGGAAATTAGTTTAGAATGGTTGAGAGAATAATGGATCTATAATTATGACACTCTTCAAGACTCTCATGTATATAAGAGAGTGTTCTCTCTTCATGAGGGTCATCATGTTACTCATGGTGGAGATTATCTTGAGAGTTAGAGATCATGTAATTCATAATTTAGTCTTGTAATTAGGAGAAGGGGATTCTTAGCTTTGTTATTATTTCATGCTTTGTCATTTTGACTCTTGTAATATAATTTGATATTGATTTATTGTGTGCGCTCACCTATGTCCATTATCGTTCAACTCTTCGCATGTTGTATTGTTTTTCCCTTATGCAATTTCAATGCTTTCCTAGATTAATTTCATTTCAACAATTTAGATTAGATTACTTCTACTTCATCCATGCATATATAGTGTGTGTGCTTCATAAGCCTACGAACCTCGGATTGAAAAATTAAATAGTTGGGCAAGTACTACAATGGAATTAAAGAGACAATATTTCCGCCTAACATTTTGGCATCATTGTCGGGGAATGAACCTGGGTCACCCGCATGACAGGTGGGAATACTCACCACTATACTACATTTTAGCGTCGTTGCCAAGGAAGCACAATGGATTGAAGTTTAGTTTGAATTTTCATGCAAGTATGATTATTCATGCTCCTAACTATGAGGTGACATATGGGTAAGGGCATGTAGGGAGTGTTTCAATTTCTAGCAATTTTAATTTCTACAATTTCATTTTTTGCAACAGTGAAGATGTTTTCATGTGTTTTAGCAAGTGTGATTTTCAATTTTTTTTTTTTTTTTGGGTGTTGTAAGAACCCCCTTTTGAAATATGATTTAACTATGAGTGTCATCTTGGAACAACTCACTCAAATCCTTGCGAAAGTTAGGATCTCCTCTTCTCATGAAGAGGATATCTTGACAGCAACCCAGAGCTTAAATACTCCTCCAAAAACGAACGAGGAATCAACATCTGAGGAACTTGAGGAGGACAATGAGGAGTTGCAGCATGATCTAAGTGAGGGAAATCGTGCCTATGAAAGCTATATCAAACAATGGTTTCAAGCGACTACCAGGTTAGATTCTTTTAATTTTTCTTTTTCTTTTGTTAATTTAGAGTTTCAACAACAGATTTCGCATGCTTATACACATTTCCGACCCTTAGTTGTGAAATTGAAAGATAATATATTCCTATTACTGTTGTGTGCTTGGATACACTGGAAATTTACCTACACGTAACCAATATTTAATTCTCAAATAGTATAGAATAGGTAGGCTAACGAATAAAACAACGTTTTTTCTCTAATTGTTTAATAAGTATGCTCTCCTCCGCACTTCATGCGATCACGAGGATCCAAAAATAGGGATGATTTTGAATGAATGTTTTTGCGTCCATCCTTTGACCTGCAAATAAACACAGTAAAAAAAAAAACAAAAAAATTAACAAATAAAAACAAAACTAATTTACATGTTTTTATAGTGTGCTGATACAACGAAAATTTTTGCTGTTACAACATGCTGATACAACGAAATTTTACATGTTGTTACAGCGAAATTTTACTTGTTGTAACAGTGATGTTTTTGCTGTAACAATGATTGATCAGTTTCATGCCTGTGCTCTTTTCATTTTTAACTTATGGTCTGGTCCATTTTTGAAACTATGTCTGTATCATGCTAAAACTATAAAAATCGTGTTGAAACAGTGGTTGAAACTATGCGTCTTCTCGCCTTTAACTTTTGATCTAGGTTTATCCCTGAGTTTGAGTAGCAACAATATCATAGCTTTCCCTCATTGTTAGTTGTATCATTTGACATTGAATACAGTTGGCAACATTAAATCCTTCCAACCTAATAAAAATAATGACAAAAGTTAAAAATGTGGAAGAATCAACTAAAATTTCGAATCCCGATCATAGTCTTTGCAAATTTGGGTTGTTGCAACTCCCTACCATTTTTGTCATATTCAATAAATTCTAGTGGGAATAAAATCCATAAAAATTCTCAACGCTTATCAGTCATTAAAAACTACAGAAAGATAGCCTTTATTCACATAATTAAGAGGAAGATTTTATGCAAAAAAATAAAATATTCACATGATAAGGGCGATCTCAAATCAAATCATAACCATATCAAACTAGAAATTTGTTTTATGGTGTCGATCCATTCAAAGATTTGTTGATTGTTGCAAGATTGGGCATCAACATCATGGTTTTGACCTTGTTTCCTGGATGTTTTCCTTCTGAATTATTTTCTCACGAGAAACTTATCTCATGTGGTTTGTGGAATGTGATCCCGAGTTTTTTGCCATTTACACTATCCTTCTATCCCACTTATTCAATATTGATTTGAACACCACCCTTTACTCTTTCCTCATAATCAAATCATTGATGCAGACTGTCATATATAAGAAATAAAAACCACTCATTGACTAAAATACTCCATGAATATTTGACTCTTTCCAGCGCTCTCAGTACTCAAAGCATGATCCAAGGCTCAACCACCTGCTCTTCTTGAGTGATCGTGTATTTTATGATATTAGGATTAGTAGAGCTATGCGCAGAGTCCCTTGTGATCTCAGAGTCGAGTACACACATCGACTACCTCTCTTTTGTTGTCATCATACCCCATTTTTTATCCCAGAGACTCTATTCTGCAAATCCAACCATGTTTTCAAGATTACTATCATTTTCTCATTTAGCTTGGGTTGGCACACTCAATCTCAGAAAAATCGCATTACAATGTGCCTCTTACAGAATATTCTTAACGGTGCCCTCTTGCGAAAGATCTTCGTGATCAACGAGATCAATATGGCGTTGTAGAATTAAACTCCCTGTCTCTGTTTTAAAATAATTCTCATTAGATTGCATATACGATATTGAGCCGGCATGTCAAGAGAATAGGTGGTCTCTGTCATAAATCCTAACGATGCAATTATTCTTGGCTTCATTATTGTTATGAGAAATTAGAATTAAGTTATGATTTATAGATATTATGCTTCCCTAATCGACTTACATGTATTCACTGTATTTGAATTTGGATGTGTAGTTTAATCGATTGTTTGTTGTTTTACATGATGTGGCATCCGGGAGATATGGGAAGATCAGGCACTCACTTTCAACATCTGGACTTAGAGAGATACACCCTTTAAAGGATTTTGATAGCCGACATGGTTGGAACTCTTCCTGAATCATGATTTGATGAGGTGATTTGTGTCCTCTTGTCTTTGACACGACACTACGGAGGTGAAATCACGAAGTGCTCATAGGTGGAAATTTCATTAATACACACAACAAGTCGACCATCCTCATGCCTTGTTCATATGCATTGTCAAAAATATGATCTACATCTGGTTCGCTTTGGAAACTTCTCGAGCAGGATCCATAAATATGACTGGCTGCATATAGCTTGATTATTTTCTCGACTGTGGTGTTCATGGTAATCCATGACGTACAGACATATAGTATTAGCATTATCAACACAGAATCACCAATTTAAAAACACGAATATTATTGGTGCTTGACCATTAAGAAGTTGTTATGGTGCTCAAGCATGCAGGTGAGCAGGTACACTAGGTTACAAGGCGACGAAACGATTGCGCAAGAGAATAAATATCAGGAAATCGACGAGATCCAATCTACAAGATAATTTTTTCATATTTTCCTACCATTTTCCATCATTTCTCATTTGTGAGATCCAATCTGTTTTTGTATCTCTCGTTACCCCAACTGGTAGGATAACTGAATGCAATTTTGGTACATGATCGTCAAGTGGAGCATCGATTTGTATGGAGATCTACTTATCGACATTTTGAAAAGGAATTATTCCAATGCCATATCACTTCTCCCCCGCCATCAATCTCGTACATAGATCTACCCCCCATTTTCTGATTTATGATGCTCTCACAGAGCCAACGCCAGACTTTTCTAATGAACTACATCTGCATGATTGAAAGTCTAACGTTATACTCTCAGACTTCTGTTCGATCTGCTGGTGGTAGTCCCTTTGCGGGCGCCTGTGGATGAAAGTCCCATGTTTCTTCTCTACCAGGAATTGGAAATTTTGACTTATATTTTTCAATATCTGGACGGAATTGGTATTTCTAGGTTGAATGTCACCCCTTACAGATGACATCTAGAGAATAAAGTTTGAGCAAGTTAAAGAAACGAGTTTTCTTCAGGCCACGAGACAACTGCCAATCTGTTAAATTGGGCAGTATTCTTGCTCATCACATAATAACTTCCTTATTGCTTCAGATGCGCATACCAATGGCAAGGGTGAGCGATTCAAAAATGGTTGTTGATCATTTTGTTACTGGAGACAGAATGAATGAGATAATGTTTGGATCGATATTTCCTAGAAAATAAAAATCAAGAAGGCCATAGAGTGACACGGTTTTCTCTCCTTGTATTACGTGGCGGTCACCAAGGCTATCAAATAGATTATGGGCAGAGAACCCTAAGAACAACATTCACTTTTCGCACCCTACACCCACGCGTTTCAAAATTCTGGTGCAGTATTTGTCATAGTGTGACTGTGTTGGCAGAAATAATATAATTTCTATTTTTATAAGCTGCCTACACAGGGTCTCTAAATTTGCACTACTCGTTATGAGCAACGACAGTTATAACTTGTCGCTTTTTACATACCTGCCTTTCGATTTTTGTTTTCATGACTGTAAGCATGAAAAATCACAGCTGGAATTCACACTTGATTTCGATTTTTGATCAAAGGATTAGTGTTCATATGGTCTATTGTCGAATTGTCATATTTCTCTATGAATATGGTTGTTTTCATTGTTATAACTCCTTGGTCCTAAACGTGTCTTGGTTACATAAGTAAAAAAACCTCCCACTCATCAATATTCGATTAATAGTAATGGGGATTTGATTCATAAGATTTTTTTTAATACAATGTTTATTTGAAACGTTTACCTTGTAATCAAGTCATGAATATGTGCGCTCTATGGTATACAAGCGCTTACATACTTACACTACCCATATCCCAAGGTTTCATATGAGGTACAACGTGGTATTATTTCTTTGAATGGCTTCGAGCCTCATGATCTCTTTCCCACGCATGGTGATTAACGCTCTTGCCTACCATTTCGAACTGTCTTTGCATTGCATTGAGGAAACTCTGGACTATGGCTCTGTGTTTTTTCGATCAAACCCTACCTCCGATTTCCATGTTGATTCCCTACTATTAGCCATGGCTCCTGTGGTGAGGATTGAGCCCAATGGAATCCAGACCTTGTTATCATTTGAAAATTCCATGGATGACTTAGAAAGGAATGGTTGGTGTGTGTTTATTGAAAAGTTTGAGGGTTTCAATCTAAGAGTTTCTCAAGAATTCGCGTTGACATTTGACGATTGCAGAGCAAAAATAGGAGATGTGCTGCTTGAGGTAAATGAAGATTTTATAAGCCAAGCTACCAGTTTACCAGTTGTGGGGAAAAAGTGGTTCAAGAACGCAAAGGTTGAAGAGGTCTCTTGGTCATTGTTGTTCACCTCAAGGAAAATTACCAGCTGCGACCGAGGTATGCCTGTCTCGTCTCTAAAACCTAGGTGGCATGATCTGTTAGATATTGTGAAACAGTTCATTACCTTTGAAGGGAGATTTGGGTTGGTTTTCTTGTATCACCTGCGATTGCTTATGAGCTTTATTGATTTCCCACTGAACATGCCTTATTTCCTCCTTAGAAGTTTGTACAAGATGGGAAAGTGGTTTAAAAGGAAGAAATTTGATGCTAGTTTATTCCATCATGGTTTAATCAAAATTATCATGATACATCAGTTGCAATTGAACAACAATAACTGGGATTCTTTTGTGTTGCGAAATGGTTTCGATAATAGTGAGTTGGGACAGGTTGACAAACCTGTCATCACAGAAACCCTTGTGAAACCTACCATCTCTCCTCCTTCACTCATGCCCTGTGATCCTATTTCTAATTTGGAACCCTCAACCTACCCTGATTCTACCCAACCCGACACTTAACTGGATTCGTATCCTAAGGGTTGTGTTAAGACTGTTAAAAAATCCACAAGGAAAAAGTTTAAAGGTAGCATCGATGTCAATTATAAGAGTAAAAGGGCCGCTCGTTGGGTTTCACGGTGTGCTCGAAACAAACCCAAGCCCTGTGAAGAAAAAAACACAATTGTGGTAAGTGAAGATTCGGATTTGGAGATTGAAAGGTTCCTGGCCGAAGAGTATCCATATTCATATGGACTTTTCTCTGAAAGACCCTATGATTATGTTACTAACCTACCACCGTGTCTAAAGTAAAATCATAATTTTCCTAGAATCAAACTCAGTAATGAACCTATAGGTCAAATGGACGATTCCCCACCTGTTAATACTATCAGTGCCGATACACAGTCTATACAGCCGCACTGTAATGAATGTCGATCCTGGATCAATAGGTATTACAAGGATGTGTCTTTACTACAGTCTCAGCTTAAATCCTTGGAAGACCAGGTGGATTCATTAATGAAGGAGAATAGCAGACTTCAATCCATAGCTCAAACCAAAGACAAACGCCAAAAAACCACAGGGTCTGTTGTTTTTAAGAACGTGGAAGCAACGACTGCAATAGTAAATTCAAAGATTGCTTGATTAGTTTGAATCCCTTAATTTGAGGTATGATCCTTTTAAAAGTTTAGTATGATTCTATCTTTCTCAATTTAGCATACATGATTTGTTTGTACATATTACTTTTTAGTTTGTTTTGATTGATTGAATAAAATATGATTCTAGTTATAATTATAACTAGCTACAGAATCGTGAGATTCTGTAGCTAGTTAGAAAAATTAGAATTACTTGTTTTAATAACTGAAAGTACATCTGAAATATATATATATATATATTTTTTTAGGAACCCATGATTTATAAGGATATTTGAAGCACTATTGGCATCTCTCAGCCATACTATCTTTATGTTTTTAGTTAATAGATTAGGCTGTTAGTTTTTGGTATCAAGTAAAATCTGGGAGGTTGCATCCCCCACATTTTTTGGAACAGATTGGTTGTTATCAACAAGAAACGTTTTGTTCCTGGAACCTATATAAGTATGTTGTTTTGTAAACTTGAAATCATCTCTGCCTGGGGCAAAAACTATGGATTTCTGATTCATGGACTTGAATAGAATATGATATTTGCACAGCTTTAGCTTCTCTATATCGTGTTTTTATTCAAGTTATGATTATTTCGATTTGTAATTAGATTGTGATTGCTTTAACTATCGTGGTTTATTTCAGATTGATATGATAAAATTTATATGATATCCATGTTTTATGTCCTGTATTTAACATACAATAATTATACTGTTCAAACTTGAGATTAGAAGATTTATCTTCATCATTCGTTGAATATTGATACACAAGTTTTCATAGCAGGATTTATCTCAATGTGGCCACTTGTGAAATTATAAGATTGTTGTTACTATATCTCTTTTATGTTCTATCATTTGGATTCAATCACTACTACTTCACGTTTACGAGAAGCATTTGTAGGACCTGGTGCGGGTTTGCCTCATCAAACAACGAGATTGGATGCTATACAAAGGACAAATATGGGATGCGATTACAGGTTAGTTTGTTAGTTTTATTTCATTAGATTAATTATTACAGAAATTTCCTGCAGTCTAAACACATTCTACTATTTGTTATCTCTGTTTTCAATTAGACAGTTTGTTATTTCATTTCTTGTTTATAAACATCATAAAAAAATAAATCAAAAAGATTGAACGATAGCTTTGTTGTTGTTTAATAAATCAATCCATATTCTATTTTCGCAGATTTAGATTAAAATTTGCATTCTGTAAATGTTATACATATATTAGAAATAAAGCCATTTATATATATTATACATACAATAAGTAGATTTATGTTATAAACATTATTTAGTAAATTGTAAATATATATTAGATCTGTATATAGTTTTCAGCAAGTGTTATTCATTAACTTATTTTATCTTCCTTAGTTTTTTTTTTCACTTTATTAGGACTTATATTGGCTAATGGAGCCGCTAAACCCATCGGAGTGGATCAATCCAAACGGCTTGGGTTAAGTAGACAACCCCGGACCGGATTTACTCCTCCAATTGACGAGCGATCAATTTCGTCTGTCAACAAATGACGCTAGAAGGAGGGCCTGAAAACTATTAATGGCTCGAGGAGGTCGTAAGACTCCTCCACCACCTACCCGCTCACCTATAGTGACTAGAAGTCATTCAGACAAAAAAATTGTCCCTCAAAAACAACCACATCAAATGACAATCTACGGATGACAGTTGAACCAGTAACTCCAAATCCTACGAGTGGTGACATACAAGAGATTGTTCGCCAATGTAAGGTAGATAGAGAGGTAGTGGGGGGGGGGCAGAGGGCCCATAGTGATAATAGTGGAGGTCATTCAATGTAAGGTGGACTAGATCCACTATATTATAAAATAAGGCCCACGATATAATAAATGGGTAATAAATGTAAGAGGACTTCTTAGAAGGTTCTACTTCTAGAAGATTCCTCCTCTAGAATATTCTTAGGTGATGGTAGCACTATATAAAGGGATTCAAGAAATGTAATGAGACATGGAAAGAAATATTGTATTTGGAGTAGTATCTCAATAGGAGGATGCCCCCTCGAAGAGGCAAGTGAACAGGAAAGGATCCCTTCCATAATAGGATCCATTGTACGGTGTTTCCCTACCTCAAGGGTTTGGTAATAATATAGTGTGGTTTATTCTATATTGTTTTGTGGATCTATTGTGTATTCATTATTTGTGGTTATTATATTGGTAGATCTATTCAAGTTCTTAACAAGTGGTATCAGAGCACTTTCCTTGGCAGACATTGTGGGCAAATATTTTTATTTTTGCAGATTGTTTTTCAGAGAAGAAAAAAGAGGGCTGCGACATTCCAAAACTTTTCGGTATATTTATGTATAAAATTTGCAGAAAAAGTTTGTATATCTGAGTTCCTCTTAGAAAAACACCCAAGTTAAAAAAAAAAATTGTCCGAAACAGAGTCCGGAAGGTCAAGATATTGAAGTTTTAAAATATGCAATTTTTCAGGGTTTTTTCTGCGTGCGGTGACGCGATTTGTTTTTATTTGTGTAGTAGCTGAAGGCCGAATTTTCTCAAACAAATTACAGATCTAAGTTCCTCTCACAATTTCCCCAATTTCAAAAAAAAAATCAGCCGAAACGGAGTTCGGGAAGTGAAGTTATGAGCATTTTGACTTCAACAGTTTTTTAGGGATTTTTCAGAAAAAAAAACACGATTTTTTGTTGTAACTTATTGTTTTATTTTTGGGGGTTTTTTTGTGAAGGTTGCGGGACCGAAGGGTTCATATGGTGCTCAAATGGCTATTTCTTCTCAAAACCTCAAAGAAATTCTTGAAGCATTCACATCTCAATTGTGTGACACATTGCATGACAAATTTCATGACCTTGCAGATGGCCTTAATAATAGTCTTCGTAGTTCATTGGATAGCATGTATGAGAGATTTCTTATGGCAGACATCATCAGGGATGAATATAATCAAGAAATATATGCTTGGTATGATTTTGAGGATGATTGTGATGATTGGTATATGGATAGTTGTCATTTCTGGGATGACAACCACTTCCATATTTTATTTGATGACTTTACTCCACCTTCTGTAGAGAACATCCATGTCCCACATCAGGAGCTAGTTACCAGCGTTTAGTCTGCATATTCTACAATGGTATTATTCCTTCCAAATTCTATTATGACCCTTTTCCACTATGTGTATGGATCTTCTTATTTGAATCCACATGATAGGTGTCAGTCTTTGGAGCATCATTTGGAGTTGGTTATTGGGTTCCAAAATCTTCCACGGGGAGTTCACATGAGCACTTGGACATGGAACCCAGGCTTGCAATGGTGGTTGGACTACTTCAGCATGGTAGATTTCCTTTCTACATGGGACCTTGGTTCTTCAGTATTCTTCAACATTATGGTCCACAATTATCCATGGGACCCTGGTATATGGTTGTACATCAAGTGTTGAGGACAACGCTTTCATAAGGGGGATGGAATGTAAGGTAGCTAGAGAGGTAGTGGGGGGGCCCAGAGGGCCCATAGTGATAATAGTGGAGGTCATTTAATGTAAGGTGGACTAGGTCCACTATATTATTAAATAAGTCCCACTATGGTAGTTATATATAATAAATGGGTAATAAATGTAAGATGACTTCTTAGAAGGTTCTACTTCTAGAATATTCCTCCTCTAGAATGTTCTTAGGTGATGGTAGCACTATATAAAGGGATTCAAGCAATGTAATGAGACATGAAGAGAAATATTGTATTTGGAGTAGTAGCTCAATAGGAGGATTCCCCCTCGAAGAGGCAAGTGAACAGGAGAGGATCCCTTCCATAATAGGATCCATTGTATGGTGTTTCCCTACCTCAAGGGTTTGGTAATAATATAGTGTGGTTTCTTCTATCTTGCTTTGTGGATTTATTATGTATTCAATATTTGTGGTTATTATATTGGTAGATCTATTCAGGTTCTTAACAGTCAATATCTCATAAGAACGCACAGTGACTTCGCCCGTTTAAGACAACCAAACCGACCTTTGAACCAACCATTAGACTTATTTGATATCAGAGAACAACTTGGAGGCACTGACCTTACTTTAAACCCTACAGATTCAATCCTCACTCCTACAGCAGGAGGATATGGTATACCACCATCACCACCTCCTTCATCTCCTTCTTCTAAAGAATCCTTTGACGAAGGAAGTTCCTCATCCCAACCTTCGACACCACCCACACCTATGGCCAACCAGAACAATCCTACCAGACCCTGGCTCAACCAAGATGCAGTGGCCATACTTGGGCCTCAACATCCCTTATTTAAACACCTAGAGAAATGGCTCCCTAAATTTGACCCAGACTCCAAAAAGATCACTGAAGATCACATCAAAAAGTTTATGTTAACCATTAGACTCCGTAGTGTCGATCACGAAGACGTAGTCTGTAGATTGTTTCCCTACACCTTTGAGGCCAATGCCTCTACCTGGTACTTTTCCCAATAGCCCCACACCTTCGTGTCATGGGAGAAATTTGAATCATGTTTCCTTGAGAAGTTCGGAGACGACAAGTCCGAGCTCTGATACCACATGTAAGTTTTAAACCTGCGAAGTAAAGAAATGCATATAGATTCTTAAGCAATACAGAACTTAATTAATGGCTCATACACAGAGTACACAGAGATTTTATACCGGAAACCCTCAATCGGAAAAACCTTTCTTATTTTCATTATATCGAATTTCACCATTCTCCATACAATATATACAATGTTTTTATGTATTTCATAGATACCAAAACCCTAATCCCTTAATCTGGGATTAATTTACAAATCCGCTAAAAATAGCAAAAACCACCCAAAAAACAATTTTGGGGTGTTGCCCCGAACGCTGCACATAACCAGGGGGGGCATACATGCCCCCTCCCAGGACCCCCTTAGGAAAGCGCCTGGCACACATGACAGAGCTCCAGGTGAAGGGATTGTCAAACACAGTTGTCGTATCTGACGCACCCACACACACACACATGCAGAGAATATAACACATACCCAACATTCTCCCACTTGTTGTTTTCTTTGCATCCAGGGGTCCAGGGGATTATATAGTCAACAATCCAGGGCAACAATGCCCATTGTTACTCTACACTAGGAGAACTTTTCTATGCTCACAGACTTTGTCAATGAATCTGCAACATTCTTCAAAGTGTCAACCTTTTCCAGCAACACCTTCTTTTCCTCAACCATGTCTCTCACAAAGTGATATTGAACATCAATATGCTTTGTCTTCGAATGATAAGTTGGGTTCTTTTCCAGGAATATTTCACTTTGACTATCACAGTCTAATATCACTGCTTGTTGTACCAACCCAATACCTGAACACAATCTTTGTAACCATACTGCTTCCTTGCTTGCATGAGTGGCTGCCATGTATTCAGCTTCTGTAGTTGAGAGTGTCACTACAGCCTGTTTTTTGCTCATCCAACTGATTGCTCCTCCAAATAGGTTAAACACATACCCACTTGTAGATCTTCTGTGATTCAAATATCCAGCCCAGTCTGCATCAACAAAGCCATGTATGTCCACCACTATGTCCAATCCCGGTCTTCCTTGGTAGCACAATCCATAATGGGTGGTGCCACAAAGATACCTGAAGACCCTCTTTACTGCTATCCAATGCTCCTTCCCTGGTTTTGACATATACCTGCTCAAAACTCCCACTACATGTGCAATGTTTGGTCTATTACAAACCATTGCATACATCAAATTGCCAACTCCACTGGCATATGGAACATGGGACATGTCCTCTTCTTCTTCCTGTGTCTTGGGACACTGATCTGCAGATAACTTTACACCTATAGGAATAGGAACCTTGACCGGTTTACTTCCATGCATATTAAACCTCTGTAATATTGTTTCA
>ML816372.1:207044-221360 GCA_009831015.1 Picea engelmannii | reverse complement strand
TTCACCTCATCTCTTCAGATAACAAGGATGCAACTACATCCTCATACTTCAATGTAGATTGAGTGGTACTACCTATTGCTACAACTAGATTATCCCAAGAGTATGGCAAAGAACATAACAAAGTAATACACTTATCTTCTTCTGCAATCGTAATATTAACAGATCCAAGTTGACTTACTAGAGTATTAAAGGCATTTAGATGTTCTGTCACAGAATCTCCATCTTCCATCCTAAGATGATATACCTTCTTTCGAAGAAACAACTTGTTTACCAGGGACTTTGATTGATACAAATTCCCTAACTTATCCCATAGTTCCTTGGCTGTAGATTCTCTCGAGACATTCAACAACATTGAATCTGCCAGGTAGAGTCAAATAGTACTCCTTGCTCTTCTGTCAAACTTGTGCCAATCTTCCTTCGACATACCAGTAACTGGTTTACTAGTAGTTTTTGTACTGGTAGGTTGTGTACCAGTAGCCTGTGTGCTTGTAGATGGTGTACCAGTAGGCTGTGTACCAGGATCCACAACGATCCATTGTTCTTTGTCTACAAGAAGGTCCTCCATCTTGAGCTTCCATAGCTCAAATTTTTTACCGTTGAACTTATCTATCTCGATTCTAGATGAGCTCGCCATTCCTCTTTCTTTACTCGAATCTCCACTGCAAAAGCTCCCACTAAACCCAGGTTTATCATAGACCTAATATAAAATTGATCTATCAAGACCGAGCCAAACCCTTAGCAACAAAGGCGTCCCTCTAAAGCCAAAAACGAGCTCTTATACCACATGTAAGTTTTAAATCTGTGAAGTAAAGAAATGCATATAGATTCTTATGCAATACAAAAATTAATCAATGGCTCATACACAGAGTACACAGAGATTTTATACCGAAAACCCTCAACCGGGAAAACCTTTCTTATTTTCATTATATCAAATTTCACCATTTTCCATACAATATATACAATGTTTTTAGGTATTCCGTAGATACCAAAACCCTAATCCCTTAATCCGGGATAAATTTACAAATCTGCTAAAAATAGAAAAAACAGCCCAAAAACAAATTTTGGGGCGCTTCCCCGAACGTTGCGCGTAACCAGGGCGGGGCATACCTGGCCCCCCCTGGGACCCCCCTAGGAAAGCACCCGATGCACATGACAGAGCTCCAGGTGAAGGGATCATCAGACGCAGTTATCGTATCTGACGCACCCACACACACACACATGCAAAGAATATAACACATACCCAACAAAGATCACATCAAAAAGTTTATGTTAGCCATTAGACTCCATAGTGTCAAGCATGAAGACGTAGTCTGTAGATTGTTTCCCTACACCTTTGAGGTAAATGCCTCTACCTGGTACTTTGCCCAACAACCCCACACCATCATGTCATGGGAGAAATTTGAATCATGTTTCCTTAAGAAGTTCGGAGACGACAAGTCCCCAGAAGTTCTAGTCATGGAACTTTCTAGTTTAAGAATGAACCCCAAAGAAAAGATCAAAGACTTTAATCAAAGTTTCTTGACACTAAAGAACCAAATTCCTATGGATTCGATGCCTGCCGAGAATCTTATTATAAAATATTATATGAAAGCATTACATCAAAGCATATCCATTTGGGTAAAGAGATCCAAGAAAGCCACATTGTTAGAAGCCTTCGAAGAGGCCAGTCAGATCGAGAAAGACATCCTCAGCTTAAAATACACTACTAGCAACGAGATAGAGACTAGTTCATTTTCCAAAATGAAAATTGAAATCCTCCCTAGACCTTCCCAAAACAAAGCTCAACCTTAAATCACGGATTTAGAAAACTTATAGAAAGTCATTCAAAAACTGTCCAATCAAGTTATAGATTTGAAAAGGACGTCTGAAGAAGCTTCTTCAAGCAAAGGGCCTTACAACCCCCCTTTCAGGAAGCCTTTTCCCACCAACCGACCTAATTCAAATACTGAAGGCCTAAATCTAGAAAGCCTGCAATTGTCTATTCAAACGATTCTAGAAGCACACGATAACTTAGTGCCTCCTAAAATTCCTGAAGAAGTAGTTGAACAAGAGACAATAGAAGAAGATAAATATTCTCTGAACATTTTTGGACATTTTTCGGATAGCATTTTTTAAGCTAATTTTGAAACGGTGCATCCTTACAATACTAGGAGCAAGACAACAAATAAGCCTTCCTCTGAAATCATTATGACTTTGCCTCCAAAACAGTCTAAATCGATTGAGACTAAACAGAACTCAGTAAACTCAAGTTTAGATTATGATTTGGTTGAAGATTTAAAGAATCTTAGGGATACCATTTCTGTTTATGAGTTATTAAAATTCCCTTTTCTTCTACAAAAAATGCTACAAAATATTGTAGAGAACAACAAAAATGGCAATATGAGCAGTAACAAAGGTGTCCAGAACAACCCCAAAGTTCTTCAGAAGGCCTCCGCCAAAACTACTTCTGATCCTCACGAGAAAAGAGACCTTCCTGTAAATAATGTAACAGATGTAGATAAATCAGTTTTAGAAGCCACGAGTAAAAAGCAACAAGCTTCCACTATTAGTACTCACAAAAATGTCTCTCCATTTTTGTTAACTTTTGAAATTTTCAATAGGAATGTGCATAACTGCATGGTAGATTCAGAAGCATCATCTAACGTAATGCCTTGGTTTGTTTGTCAAAAGATTAATGTCGAATTTCAACCACCCACCTTGAAGATTATCCAGCTTGATCAAACTAGTGTTAAAGTAATAGGCGAATTAAGAAATGTGCTTATAAGATTGTCGTCTAACCCTAAATTTCATCAAGTGATTGATATTATTGTTGTAGATATCCCAGAAGTTTATGGTCTGTTTTTAAGCAGAGACTGGTCATAACAATTACACGGCTACTTTGCAATGGACTGGTCTCACTTGTGGCTACCCGAGAATGGAAAGCCCAACAAAATCAAGGTAAATTGTGAACATTATCTGAAGTTCAAGGTGACTGATTTAAATGATCCCAATGAACCATTCACTCCTTCTGCCGATTCGCCTGAAATACAGGAGATGGATACTTTTTTCGGTAATTTCATGGCCAAAAATTCCACTATCACTAACTCGGAACAACAGTCTAAAATTTTGACATATACTCAACCAACAGCTTATGCCCGGTGGTCACATGCAACCGACAACAATCAAATATGGTATCTTTACTTTGATGGGTCAAAATCCAAGGAAGGAGCTGGTGCAGGCTGCATGATCATTGATCCAGAAGGTAACAAGACCCTGATTTCTTGCAGGTTAGAATTCAAATGTACAAACAACACAGTAGAATATGAGGCACTATTGCAAGGCCTTAGAAAAGCATTATATATGAACGTTCAAAATTTGACTGTCTTTGGTGATTCGAAAATCGTGGTTAGACAGGTAAAAAATTCTATCCATTGTTTATCTCCGCACCTTAAAAGCTACCAAACTGAGGCATGGAATTTGATGAATAAGTTTGTCGCATTTAACATAAATTCTATTCCTAGATTGAATAATTCGGAAGTTGATTTGTTAGCTAACGTAGCTTCAAAAATTTTCCCTGCAGAAGGCTTATCTCTGAATGCATTCTCCGTCGAACTGTTGTTCAGACCGTCCATCCCAGAAAACAACATGAATTGGAGAGTCTTCGATGATGATCAACATATTATAAGTTTTATGCATATGGAAGTAACTTTCCAGGGCACGGTGATTGGCGAAGGTACACATGACGAAAATCTTCGTGACTTTACGGTAATACCAGATCCAAGATCTCCAGAATCTTCATCAGACATGGTAAATTCTATCCCAAAATCTGTAGTTAGATTGAAATTTTTTTATGATCTTCACGACAAGTTCCGAAAATCAGTGAACTGTAAAACGAGTAGTTCCTCTTTGACGCATGAAAAGGTAAATTTGGGAACTAAAGACAATCCACAGTGCATTAATTTAGGGGTGGGGTGTTCTGAGCAAGAAAAAGTAGTGTTTATTAAGTTGTTTAAGGAATTCAAAGATGTTTTTACCTGGACATACGATGACCTAAAAACCTTTGATCCTAACACCATACAACATGTTATTCCTATGAAACCCCAAACCCAACATTTTCAACAAAAGTTAAGGAAAATGCACCCAAAACTTGAACCAACTGTCAAGAAGGAATTAAACAAACTCCTGAACGCTAAGATAATCTTCCCAGTTAGGCACACACAATGGGTCTCTAATATTGTCCATGTCTGAAAGAAGAGTGGTGAAATATGACTATGTGTCGATTTCCGAAATCTTAATCGAGCGTCTGATAAAGACAACTACCCTGTCCCTCCCATGGAACAGATCCTTCAAAAGGTATCTGGTTCTGAAATATTATCCTTGTTGGATAGTTTTTCAAGGTATAACCAAGTCCTGATGTCCCCTCCAGACCAACTCAAAACCACCTTCCGCACTCCATGGGGAACCTACGCTTACAGAAATATGCCCTTCGGACTCATAAACGCCAGTGCCATTTTCCAGAGAGTGATGGAAATCGCTTTCTGAGGCTTAATCAATCAATCTGTAGTAGTTTACCTCGATGACGTCACCGTCTTCTCGAAAAATAAAACAGATCATCTAGCTTATTTAAGATCCGTTCTACAATGATGTCGTAAGTACGACATTTCTTTGATTCCTATAAAATCCATCTTCGCAGTAGAACAAGGTAAAATCCTCAGATTCATTGTATCAAGTGAAGGGATGATCATCAACCCTGAAAGAACCCAATTCATTTCGAAACTACCTCCTCCCTCGTAAAAAAATTCCATGCAATCTTTCTTAGGTCAGATAAACTTTGTTAGGAGATTCGTCCCCAACTTTTCAGAAATGGTGAGACCATTACAAAACCCAATAAAAAAGGACATACAATACCATTGGGGACCTTTAGAAAGCCAAGCTTTTAATTCAATAAAAAAGGCCATAATAGACGCTCCTTCTCTAATGAGCCCTGACTTTTCACAAGAATTCACCCTCTACACATTTTCTTCTGACCGTTCATATGTTGTCGTCCTGACTCAAAAGAACGCTGAAAACAACAAAGTCCCAATCGCCTTTATGAGCTCAACATTCAAGGGGGCGAAACTTAATTACCAATCAGTAGATCAACAAGCCTATGCTATTTTTAAAGCAGTAAAGCACTTCCAATCTTATCTTTTGAAATCTATAACGAAAATCATTGTCCCTTACCCGACTGTTAGAAATATGTTAGTACAGAAAGAACTAGGCGAAGAAAGGGCAAACTGGGTCACATCCTTGCAAGAGTATGATATAGAAATCACCCCACCACAAATAGTAAGAGGCCAAGGGTTATGAAAATTGGTCGTTGATTCAGCTGCAAGACAACAAGAGGAAAATGATATGTTAAATCTAGGACAACACTATCAAAGTCAAATATGTTGTGCACAAAACCCTGTTAGTCCCTAGTATGATGATATAAAATTTTGTCTTATACACGGATCAACTCCCCATCACCTTGATCCCACTAAAAGGAGAGCACTCAGATTAAAATCTGCTTATTTTTAGCTGATTAATGGTATTCTGTTTCGTCAAAATTTTGATGGAGTACTAATGCGCTGCCTTGAGAAAGATGAAGCAGAAAAAGTCTTATTGGAATTGCACGCAGGAGAAGCTGGTGGGAATTTTGGTGGAGATACCACTGTCCATAAAGTATTAAGAGTAGGTTATTACTGGCCTACCCTTTTTAAAGACACTCATGCTTTGTGTCGCAAGTGTGTAATTTGTCAAAAATCATCCGGACGGATACAGAAACAAGCCTTCCCTCTACAACTAGTTTCAGTAGACTCCCCTTTTTAGCAGTGGGGTCTAGATATTATAGGCCCAATCAATCCGCCATCCTCACAAAATCATAAGTATATCATAACAGCCACAGATTACTTCACTAGGT
Organism: Picea engelmannii; assembly: GCA_009831015.1. NCBI lineage: Eukaryota > Viridiplantae > Streptophyta > Pinopsida > Pinales > Pinaceae > Picea > Picea engelmannii. Next base: position 215,440 of record ML816372.1, on the reverse strand, counting down.
GGTCTAAGGCTGCCCCATTAAAAGTTGTAAATACCAGCCAGGTAATATCTTTTTTGAATTCGAATATTATTACTCGTTTCGGTATCCCTGAATGCCTGGTATTTGATAATGCTTCTTATTTTTCGTCTCTTGAGATGAGTGATTTCTCTCTAGAAAAAGAAATTAAATTAAAGTATTCTGCTAGCTATTACCCCCAAGGCAACGGTTTGGTAGAATCGACTAATAAAAATCTGATCAAAATCATCAAGAGAACGGTCTCTGAAAACCATAAAAATTGGCATAACGCATTGTTAAACGCAATCTAGGCTGATAGAGTAACTCCTAAAACTGTTGTGGGTAATTCACCTTTCTTTCTCGTTTACGGAAGAGAAGTGATTCTTCCACTACATGTCCTCCTTCCCTCTCTGCATCTATCGCAGAAAGTACAAGAAGAGGACTGTCCCCCTTTGGAGAATCGAATTAAAGCTTTGTTAAAATTAGAAGAAGTGAGGGCTCAAGCAAAACGGAAATTGGATCAACATCAACTCATTGTTAAAAACTGGTTCGATTCCAATTCTTCCTCTGACATAAATTTTGAGGTAGGTTACCTTGTCCTAAAATGGGACAAACCGCATGAGGGAAAAGGAGAGAATACAAAGTTTCAGAACTTGTGGCTAGGACCATTTTTAATTGCTGAGAAATTGGGTCCCAATTCCTTCCGATTACAGAATTTAGAGGGACAGCCAGACACCTTTCCAGTGAATGGCCAAGCTCTAAAAAAGTACTTTGCCTAATGAAACACACATGTACACTGTGTAAATATTTTTGTTTTTCTTGCTCTTTGCTTTTCTTTTCTAGTTTGTTTTGTTTTTTCCTTTATTCTTATTAGTCTTTCTTTTTTCGGACACACATGCCTGCATCATGGGCTAGTTCAGACAAAGAGAACAGAAAAAATTCCCCTCTAAAATGACTGTTGAAGGTTGTTTAAGCATCAATTGTGATATTTTTTTTCTGAAGTTTGCAACCATGTTAAAGATAACTCGTTGTTTGAAAAGCGTTTCTTGATTTCAATTTGCAACTCAAGATACTCACGATCATCCATAAAAATTCTTCTTACGATGCCTCTGTTCCTTAAGAGAACAACTCAGAGATGTCTCCCTGCTCTTGAAAGTCGGTTTATTAACAAACTATCTCTAGATCTTAATGAAGGACAACTAAAAATTTTCTTCAAGGTCTGTTATTTACTAAGATGTGTCAAAAAATCAGAATTTTCAGCGTCACCAGGCTCTATTAAAATCTTAAAACTAAATAAAATTTCAGAGGGTTGTGGGAAGTTCTTGTAAACCCGTCGAGATACTGAACAGGTTTGTTGGCAGCAGATAAATGCATGAATGACGCCAAGATAACTTCGTCGGGGTACTGAACAGGCCCGCTAGTAATGAAGCAATGTCAGGTATATGAAAATTCTCAGATATGGATTATTTTGACCTTAAATGTCCATCGTTCTGATCTGGAACTTCTTGGCAGGATGCAGATATCGGAGTGGGTTAAATGACATCCCTGTCGAGGCTATGGATGCCTGCTAGCAGCAGCGGCTCTATCAATAGTATTGAAGATTTTAACTTTAATACCGTGACTCTCTTCTATTAAGATTGTTGTTAGTTTTCGTCTTTTTAAAATAACAGTAATCTGAAACTGGAATGCTTTATAATTGATAATGATGTTTAGATAGCTTTTCGGTTGTTTTCGATTTAATTTTTTTTCTGATTATCCTAATCTGAATCTGTTCATTTGGCAGAGATAATTGCTTCTCCCAATGTGTCACCATTGTTGGTAGCAATAATATAATTTCTATTTTTATAAGCTGCCTACACAGGGTCTCTAAATTTGCACTACTTGTTATGAGAAACGACAGTTATCACTTGCTGCTTTTTACATACCTGACTTTCAATTTTTGTTTTCATGACTATAAGCATGAAAACTCACAACTGGAATTCACACTTGATTTTGATTTTTGATCAAAGGATTAATGTTCATATGGTCTATTGTCGAATTGTCATATTTCGCTATGAACATGGTTGTTTTCCTTGTTATAACTCCTTGGTCCTAAACGTGTCTTGGTTACATAAGTAAAAAAACCTCCCACTCATCAATATTCGATTAATAGTAATGGGGATTTGATTCATAAGAATTTTTTTTAATACAATGTTTATTTGAAACGTTTACCTTGTAATCAAGTCATGAATATGTGCGCTCTATGGTATACAAGCGCTTACATCCTTACACTACCCATATCCCAAGGTTTCATATGAGGTACAACATGGTATTATTGCTCTGAATGGCCTCGGGCCTCACGATCTCTTTCCCACGCATGGTGATTAATGCTCCTACCTACCATTTCGAACTGTCTTTGCATTGCATTGAGGAAACTCGGGACTATGGCTCTGTGTTTTTTCGATCAAAACCTACCTCCGATTTCCGTGTTGATTCCCTGTTGTTAGCCATGGCTCCTGTGGTGAGGATTGAGCCTAATGGCATCCAGACCTTGTTATCGTTTGACAATGCCAGAGATGACTTAGAAAGGAACGGCTGGCATGTGTTTATTGAAAAGTTTGAGGGTTTCAATCTAAGAGTTATTCAAGAATTCGCGTTCACATTCGACGATTGCAGAGAAAAAATAGGAGATGTTCAACTTGAGGTAAATGAAGATTTTATAATCCAAGCTACCGGTTTACCATCTATGGGGAAAAAGTGGTTCAAGAACGCAGAGGTTGAAGAGGTCCCCTAGTCATTGTTGTTCACCTCAAGGAAAATTACCAGCTACGACCGAGGTATGCCTGCCTTGTCTCTAAAACCTAGGTGGCATGATCTGTTAGCTATTGTGAAATAGTTCATTACCTGTGAAGGGATATTTGGGTTGGTTTTCTTGTATCACCTACGATTGCTTATGAGCTTTATTGATTTCCCACTGAACATGCCTTATTTCCTCCTTAGAAGTTTGTACAAGATGGGAAAGCAGTTTAAAAGGAAGAAATCTGATGCTAGTTTATTCCATCATGGTTTAATCAAAATTATCATGGTACATCAGTTGCAATTGAACAACAATAACTGGGATTCTTTTGTGTTGTGAAATGGTTTCGGTAATAGTGAGTTGTGACAAGTTGAGAAACCTGTCATCACAGAAACCCTTGTGAAACCTACCATCTCTCCTCCTTCTCTCATGCCATGTGATCCTATTTCTAATTTGGAACCCTTGACCTACCCTGATTCTACCCAACCCGACACTCAACCAGATTCATATCCTAAGGGTTGTGTTAAGACTGTTAAAAAATCCACAAGGAAAAAGCTTAAAGGAAGCATCGATGTCAATTATAAGAGTAAAAGGGTTGCTCGTTGGGTTTCATGGTGTGCTTGAAACAAACCCAAGCCCTGTGCAGACAAAAACACAATTGTGGTAAGTGAAGATTCGGATTCAGAGATTTAAAGGTTCCTGGCTGAAGAGTATCCATATTCATATGGACTTTTCTCTGACAGACCCTATGATTATGTTACTAACCTACCACCGTGTCTAAAGGACAATCCTGATTTTCCTGGAATCAAACTCAGTAATGAACCTACAGGTCAAATGGACGATTCCCCACCTGTTAATACTATCAGTGCCGATACACAGTCTATACAGCCGTACTGTAATGAATGTCGATCTTGGATCGAAAGGTATTACAAGGATGTGCCTTTACTACAGTCTCGACATAAATCCTTGGAAGACCAGGTGGATTTGTTAACGAAGGAGAATAGAAGACTCCAATCCATAGCTCAAACCAAAGACAAATGCCAAAAAACCACAGGGTCTGTTGTTTTTAAGAACGTGGAAGCAACAACTACAATAGTAAATTCAAAGATTGCTTGATTAGTTTGAATCCCTTAATTTGAGGTATGATCCTTTTAAAATTTTAGTATGATTCTGTCTTTCTCAATTTAGCTTACACGATTTATTTGCACAGATTAATTTTTAGTTTGTTTTGTTTGATTGAATAAAATATGATTCTAGTTATAATTATAACTATCTACAGAATCGTGAGATTCTGTAGCTAGTTAGAAAAATTTGAATTACTTGTTTTGATAACTGAAAGTACATCTGAAATCTTTTTATTTTTATTTGTTTTCAGGAACCCATGATTTCTAAGGAGATTTGAAGCACTGTTGGCATCTCTCATCCATACTATCTTTATGTTTTTAGTTAATATATTAGGCTGTTAGTTTTTGGTATCAAGTAAAATCTGGGAGGTTGCATCCCCCACATTTTTTAAAACAGATTGGATGTTATCAACAGGAAACGTTTTGTTCCTAGAACCTATATAAGTATGTTGTTTTGTAAACTTGAAATCATCTCTGCCTGGGGCAAAAAATATGGATTTCTGATTCACAGACTTGAATAGAATATGATATTTGCACAGCTTTAGCTTCTCTATATCGTGTTTTTATTCAAGTTATGATTATTTCGATTTGTAATTAGATTGTGATTTCTTTAGCTTTCATTGTTTATTGCAGATTGATATGATAAAATTTATATGATATCCATGTTTTATGCCTTGTATTTAACATACAGTAATTATACTATTCAAACTTGAGATTAAGAGATTTATCTTCATCATTCGTTGAATATTTATACACAAGTTTTCACAACAGGATTTATCTCAATGTGGCCACTTGTGAAATTATAAGATTGTTGTTACTATATCTCTTTTATGTTCTATCATTTGGATTCAATCACTATTGCTTCACGTTTACGAGAAGCATTTGTAGGACCTATTGTGGGTTTGCCTCATCAAACAACGAGATTGGATGCTATACACAGGACAAATATGGGATGTGATTACAGGTCAGTTTGTTATTTTTATTTCATTAGTTTAATTATTACGTAAATTTCTTGCATACTAAACAAATTCCATTGTTTGTTATCTCTGTTTTCAATTAGACAGTTTGTAATTTCATTTCTTGTTTATAAACATCATAAAAAAATAAATCAAAAAGATTGAATGATAGCTTTGTTGTTGTTTAATAAATCAATCCATATTCGATTTTCACAGATTTAGATTAAAATTTGCATTGTGTAAATGTTATACATATATTAGAAATAAATTCATTTATATATATTATACATACAATAAGTAGATTTATGTTATAAACATTACTTAGTAAACTGTAAATATATATTAGATCTGTATATAGTTTTCAGCAAGTGTTATTCATTAACTTATTTTATCTTCCTTAGTTTTTTTTTTCACTTTCTTAGGACTTAGATCGGCTAACGGAGCCGCTAAACCCATCGGAGTGGATCAAATTAAATGGATTGGGTTAAGTAGACAACCCCGGACCGGATTCACTCCTCCAATTGACGAGCGGTCAATTTTGCCCGTCAACAGACTAGCGATCTTATTTTAAAAACCATCAGCCCCCACGAATTTTCCACGAGGGCATGCAAACCTAGCATTATGAACACCAGTTTGATTGTCACAGCATGACTATGCCACTCAACAAATTGATATGCAACTATTGTGATAAATATTCTCCTGGATCTCATCCCTAGAAAATGCTTTATCCATGAACGCAATGAGCCAATGAATTCATCAATGAAATCCTCTGTTGACGAGGTGACGGTTTTTTCCAGGAATGTTTATATGCAGTACAATCGGTTTCTCTCTAATATCTTCTTTAGAACTATGAAAATTCTCTTTGAAATGTTTTGTTATTGCATATTGGAAATCTCATTCCCAGAAAGAAGAAAGTCATTTTTTTTGTTTGTATTATGCCTTCTGAGTTTGAATCTATTTTTTTTTCTACAATGGTGTGAAAGCTTTTGCAAATTCATGTGGCACTATTCGTTATGCATGGCCGACATGATGCAAATTTTAAGTTTTCTCTAGAATTTGGTGGGTTTTGCAGATTGGAAGTGCGTGTTTAAAATGGATACCAGATCTATGACAATTGAAATAAATTGCTTAATGGAATACGTGTAAAGTACGTGTGAGACAATTTCATCAAAGACCTTGGGTAAAAGAAACTAAAGATTTGTGGATGGTTGTTACTCTTGTTATGTTTTGTTTTTTTAAACTGAGGCCAGGGAACCCAAGAAACTGAGATACCAGTCTTGAAAAACCAGCACGTAGAAACTCGGATAGGGTTTGAAACCCATCTGGCATGAGTTCAAAATCTTCCCAATCAGTGAACTAGATTACCAGGTATATGCCAACAAGGAGATGGATTCTTTCAACCTGCCAGTATTCTACCCAAATGTTGAGGAGTTGGAGAACATATTAAGGATGGAGAAATCCTCTGATATTGTGGAGAGAGTCCAGTTGTTCAGCATGTTCACTTTTCTTGCATCCAATTCCAGAGGATTACTTGCGCAATCGAACTGATCATCTTGGAGACTTTCTTATTCGCAAATGACATGAAGCATTTACTGTTGTGGGATTATAGATACCACGATTGGATTCTTTTGTCAGGGTTTTCTATAAGATCTGGAGGTTTTTCACAGCATGCAACGCAACCAATATTAATTTACATCATACACGGCTAGGTCTCCATTGACACACTTTCTATTTGTCGAATCAGACCTATCCTTTGATGTACAACTCAATGTATTGGTATTATGTTTCAGTTGTGCATTTTTAAGAATTGATTTGTTATTTCAGGTCATTGCTAGAACTTCTCAATCTTTAACCTTCAACATGAAATAGTAAATCTATAAAGGGTGCAGATGAAGAAGTTCGGGAAAGAGTCTTTGTTAAATAGGATGGTGCATTTGATTCGCAGGATTTTACATGTAAAATGGGTATGATCACCAGGCTCATAATTTCAATACATGTTTTTACGTTTAATACTCATTTGTTTTTCTTAGAGTCATTTTGGCAGCAATCAATGACAAAACCAACAAGTGCGGACAACATGTATAACTGCATTTTTGAAATTGATCTCATTTGTACTTAATATTTCATTTTACATCTACGTTGCTCTCACAAGATTGATTGCAGGAACAATATGCTTTCATTCCATGCCACAATGATCTTCAAGAATCACAACATTTTTCAGAAAAACATGTTTGATAAACAGTTTGAAGGAGTTGATCTTCATGATGATGTTGTTACACATCAACTTTTTTCGCATATTGATGTTTTCTATTACACAACGACCATGCTGATACACATAAACATTTTGTTGTTACACAAAAACTTTTTGCGCATCTTGATGTTTGTTGTTACACAGCGACCATGATGTGACACTATCTGATTTATCCTTCAAAGTCGATTGGTCATCCCTGTGTTGAAGCCATCTTCCATTGCCTTAACTTTCATGACTTCACACACGCCTATTTTTCTGAGTTGCATACATCATTTCCTTTATCTTTTCAGTTCATTTTTTCCTTTCCAGATTTCCTTTTGAATAAAACAAAGTCCCTTTCCATGATTACATTTCCTTGCCATAAACCTTGTTGCTACTGAGATATTTACATCTATAGTCATACCAATCTTTTTACAAACTCGTGTTGATTGATGTGGGATTCCTTAAGGCCCACCTTTCAACAGTCTTGCCCCATCAACCTCGACAAATTATCTGGGAAATATACTAGAGTGCATTTTAAGTACCTAGAGGCTTGCATGCCTTAATGGCAAGCTCTCTCGCTAGGAATCATGGGAATACATCAATGTCCCTTGATCGTTAGATCTTGAAAGTGGCTTGACATCAACCCATCTATTCGCACTTCGCAAGATGTACGCAAGTACCTTGACACTCATTGACATCACTGATGAATTTGTCTCGCATTGGTTAATGGTATTCATCAATGGCCGGTAATCCAATGATTTCTCTTCATGCTTGACATCAACACATTCATTCGCATGATGATAATTGTACCATAGGTTTTGTAGTGAGTGAAGACTATACACTTTTTCATGATCCCTTAGCAGTTGCAGCAGTTTGATTTCAGATCTATGAGAGTACCACAGTTCCATATTCTTTGCCTTCCACATTTCTCATGATTCAACAGTAGCAGTTCAAATTCCTTCACTTTCCATCATCCAGTTACAGCAGCAACAACATTAGCAGTTCTATTTTCTTGATCTTGCAACAGTGACACCTTCCATCTTGCATCAGTCACAGTCAGATATTATTTTCTTCAGTAGTTACAGCAGTTGCAGCTACAACGCTAGTCACGTTTTCTTGATCCAACAACCACAACAACTACATCTACTTTTTGGGTAAGTGGAGGTGTGTTCTTTTCTAAGCTTTAATCACACAATTCCTTATATACTGACTTGAATATTTTGGAAAATTTCCTCGCCATGTTCTCTTTCCTTCCATAACCTACCCTAAGTTGCATGAGGATATGCAACCACTTCAGTTGGGGGGGGGGGGGG
>ML816372.1:187109-201872 GCA_009831015.1 Picea engelmannii | reverse complement strand
CTCCAATGATTTGGGTTCCCAAAGGCGAACCTCATGTTGAATGTTATCCTTTAAAGTTCCTATGAATACATCAATCAAGTGCTCATCTGGAATATCTGTTACCTTTATATTCAATCTTTGGAAGTTCTCAATGTGCTATGTAATTGAACCCTTTTCCTTGAGATTTATCAATTGGCTAAATAAGGTATTGCTCCTTGTATCCTCATAGTGTGATATCATTTCTTCCATGAAAATTGTCCAAGTGACGATTGATTTGTGAGGAAAAAGCCATCGATACCATACAATTTGATTGGGTTCTAAATATAAAGAAGAAATTCATACCTTTTGTGTATGTGGCACATTATGTATATCAAAGAATTGCTCCATCTGAAGTATCCATGTGATTGGGTCCTTGCCATCAAACTTCCTCATATTGATCTTAGGAACGTGGTTGGTCTTCAACCCAAACTTGGAATTTCTCCATTCTTGATTCACCTTCCTTGTGTCCTCATCATGAATTTCATGGGATACATTTTCACTTTCAGGTGTCCTCTCTATTATGAAATTTTTTTATCCTTCCATGATATCCCCTTTTAAACCCTCCATCATCTCTTGCAATTCATCTTTTGTTACTGTCTTCTTTTGTAAATTATTTATGTCCCTACGCATTTCTTCACCTTCATCAAGAGTCCATGTAGGATTATCGTGAAGCTTATTTGGTGTAGAAGTTCCCTTTTTGGGTGGCATGTTGGCCAAGTATCACTTTTGAACCTTGATTTTGAGGTGGTTCTGCTAGACAATATTTCTTCTGTTGTATCTCCAAATTTTCAGCCCTTATGGGTATGAAACTTTATTTTTTGTATTTATATGATATTTATTCTCTGCAATTCCACAGGTCTAATAAAAATTGGATGTGCTAAGTGGAATGTATGGTAACTTCCCCACAACTTGTTGGATTTTGTCATTTCTGGGAGATGTCACTTGTATAGCGTGCCCTGCACAAAATAATTAATATAAAATTATGAAACTCATACCCAAAATATTAAAGACTGTCCACTATCCAATGCAACTAGTCTCACTCAATTTGGATACTCTAGGAAGAAGTTATGATTGTTTTACCTAGAACACCTTCTTGAGACTAGTCAATAGGACTAGTCAGATACCCTATCTTCCACAGGGTGTATCTGTAAATGTAAGACGACCCAAAAGATGAAATTTTTATCACATATAAATCACTAATTTATGTGAATATTCTCTAGATTTCAAGGTCTGTAACGTTACATAAACAATTTTATAGCGAAAAGTTTGCAATGACTCATTTTAGGATGATTCCATAACCCTATCTTGAACAGGCTGTATCTCCGAAATTATAAGGCCTTAGGAGATGAAATTTTAACCCAATGTACCTTGATCCATCTACTAAACATACTCCAGTACATTCCTTCTGAAATGTTGTATAAAAAAATTTATAGCTAAAATTTCAAGGTGTCTCAGATGTAGCAACGAATCCCCAAGACCTTGAGTTCTGAAACCATATGTTAAGAACCAAATATCAATATAGCATAGAAAAACCTCAAAATAAGTACTCAACGCCTTGAAAAAGAGAGAAATTCAAATAATAAGCCTCTTTGAGGGGGAAACCTCCTTATGCCCACATAAATGTACAATTCCAAGATGATTCCAAATGAAAAATGTCTCCTTGGTATATATAGGAGACTAGGAGGTACAATTACAACTAATGGAATAAAGCCGATATAAATAAACTAACATTACTAATGTAATATGCCCCAATTAATGGGTAATGAGCCAATATTAGGGCTTAACAGGTGATTCTCATTTCATAAGCAGTTAGGATTCCAAGAAGTTGATCTAGTGTCAATGTTTTGAGATCATCTATTTCCTCTATAGCAGAGACCTTTGAGTTAAATATATCAGGAAGAGATCTTAATATTTTATGTACTAGAAAAGATTCATCTATCGTTTCACCTAGGTCTTTCATAGTGTTGACAAGTTCTTCTATACGAAAGAAGTACTTACTGATAGTTTTGTCTTCATCCATATTTAACTGCTCAAATTTCAGTCTGTGAGTCTGAAGTTTTGCATATTTCACCTTTGCATTACCTTCATAACTACTTATCATCTTGTCCCACATAACTTTTGTTGAATCAAACTGCATGAATTTGACAAACTCGTCTTCAGAAAGTCCACTGAGGATGGAATTCATTTATTTTTCATTAAATCTAAATTCCATCTTATTATCTTTTGAGGCCAAGACTACAGGCTTCACATATCTCGTTTCAACGACATCCCAAACATCAGCACCCAAAGACATTAAATGTGTTCTCATTCTTATTTTCTAGAAGGAAAAGTTTGTTCCATCAAATAGAGGGGGTCTATTAGTTGAACTCCCATCGTGACTAGTCATGTTCAAGATCATGGATCTACCTTTGATCAAAGGCACTGACTCTGATACCAATTGTTGGAAATATAACTGAGGGGGGGGTGAATCAGTTATGTATATAAGCTTGAAACTTTTCCTTCTTTTTTTTTATTCTTTCTAGATTATTATTTAATGTGTTGTTGATAACTTAACATGCATAGATATACAATATTTGATCAATCACACAGAATACATAGAGACACTTATTTTCATGAGGAAACCCATAAGGGTGAAAAACCTCTTCTTCTTAGGATGTCAATCAAGCTCCAACTTTCATGTACATCACAGTCTTTGAGATCCAACTCAAATATGAGGCTACAACCTATGATAGCAAGCTACAACTTGCAGAGAGAACCAACTCTCAAATTTCTCTAGCACCAACTAGATGGAAGCACCAACTCCAAGTTTTCTCTAGAACCCACTAGATGGAAGCACTAACTCCCAGAATATCTTCTAGCACCAACTAGAATTTAGAGGATTGTAATCCTCCCTAGAACCACCCTACCACACTGATTGAATCTTACAAAATTTTACTTACTTTCTCTGTCTCTGATATGGTCTATTACATCTCCATGTCTCCTCTACCTCTTCCAGCTTCTATTACTTTGTTCCGCTTCTATACTATGCTCTTTCTTCTGTTGTGTGACTCTGATTTATCTGTTCATCTTCTCTTATTCATTTATAATCTGTGATGTCTCTGCATTCTATATGTTGCACCTCTGATCTCCAATCCAAGTCATGTACACAGTCACATTCTACCCACATGCATAACTATCGAAAAAGCACACTATTTTTCTTTGTTTTGCATGTCTTTCTCGCCTCGAGTCCTATACCTGATCATCATACCAACTCTTCGTCATCCCTGGTAATTATGTTGTATATGTTCATCATCAATGTTCATTATCCAAATATTATTTGGCTTCTCTGGCAATTATCCTGAACCTATTCATCACTAGCGGTCGTTATCCTGAGATTCTTTGGCTTCTCTGGCAGTCGCAATTCTTCGTCTTCTCTGCCAGTTACAGTCAATCATTTTTAGCTTCTTTGGCTTCTAAGCCCCTTCCTTCATGTGACCATCGACGGTGTCCATGTGCCTATTCAAAAGGTTCTTCGTGATCTTGGTCTAGCGAGTGCTAGCTCCTTCTTTGGATATGACCTTGGGAAATGAACTCATGTGACCATGCGATTGTGGGTGCGTCCAAAGGTGGTTTGAAACAAACTACGTTTTGCCCCACAATTTACCTCAAGCCTCCACTTTTCCTTTCTCCAAAACTGTGGTTTCGATTGCAACCTGCCTTCATCCTTTTAAAGTTCACACACCTTCAATCCCCACAATGCGATGGGACCGTCGATCTCATGATCTTGATGGTGTTCCTAAACTAACGAATCAGATCTAACCCTCTTAAATCGACACTTGTGATTTACTTCATGATCTCAAACCCTTCTTTCCTCTGTACGCCAATATTTCAGAGTGGAAGATCTATTGATACATGTCCCTCTCGGATTAACGGTTGAGATATCCTTCGGGTCTCCAGACTCTGGAGATTTCAAATCTCAACTTCTTGTTTCTTCTGACTGGATATCTTCCAAAATGGAAGATCTGCTGACATATCTCCTCTTTAATCCAATGGTTATCCTCCGCTCCGGGACTTCAGACTTTTCAAATTTCGTCACTTCACTTTTCCATGAACTCTTTCACCTAGATTCAATGATCTATTGACATGTACCCTCCTGCACGATCAATGATCATGAGCGACTTCGACACTTCGGGCTTCGGGAGTTTCAACTACTATGCACTTGTTTCTCCTGGAGTGCTTTCACCCGAATGCATAATCTTCTGACACATACCCCTCCTGGCGATCAACAACTAGGGTCTTCTTCGGGTATTCAGTGTTCGGGACTTTAGGACTTTAGGATAATCGCTGCTTCATTCTCCTTCGGAGTGGTCATATGATAAATAAGTCATAGGCGGTGGAGACAGCTTGTTGTCGGTTAACACTTCCACTTACATTGTCCTTCCACTGAGCTAGATCAATAGTTAAGAATGCACCTAAAGTGATCTTCAGATCGAATGACTGAGGGTGACTACAGACCTTCTTCCTTCAGGACTTCGGGACTTTAGACATTTTTTAGTGATGAAACTCCCGAACTAAACATCCCAAAGTGACATATCATGCTTACATCACTTGTTGACATGGAACGCACCAATATCCTCTTGACACTTGTCATCATCTTATTATGCCATATGTACTTGATTATGTGGTCTTCCACCTGTCCTTGTTGATGTGGTATACCACATGTCTTTTCTTAGGTGGTATATTGACGTGGGTGAGACATGTAGACAATGTAGTGGAGTGTGACATGTAGCGGGTAGTGGAGTGTGACGTCGGAGTGTAGAGGTGGTATGTATGAGTGGTTTGGTGGTTTACTCGAAGGGGGAGTTAGGCGGTAAGTGGTAATGAGCGAGGGGGTTCCGCGTTGACAAGAAGGTGACACATATGAGGGCCCTACATGGGAAATAACACCAACTCAGACCCCCACCATGGTTAAAGGAAGAAGGTCGAGGGGGTCTGATATTCCCTGTCGACCATAGATCTGAGTTCCCAATTATCGACCGCTGAGATTAGTGTGCCCTTCTTCTAACTTATCTTGTCCTTATACTTATTTCGATCCAACAACTGATGAAAATTCGGGTGATCAAGATCTCAGATATCATCCCTTTCTTATCATGTCCTTCCATTTAAATCAATCCGACAGCTGACGGAAATTCAGATGATCGAATTCTCAATCATTTTTCCCTTCTTATCCTATACTTCATTGATTCAATCCGAAGGTTGTTGGTCCTCTGGATCGGTGATCCAACGACCATTGTCTCTCTTTCTCCTGAGCTTATGATCTCTCCAACTTAGAAGGGTTTCTAAGTGTTCACGGGTCTCGACCTTTGCTCCTCCTACGAGTCCATCTCTTGCACCTCATCTGCACTTATAGAAACCGCTATCTCTTCTAATATTTCTTGTCTTATGTGCTCTCGAGGTTTGGTTCGATGTTGTTCTTTCCATCAATGACAAGCACATTATTCCTGTAAACATGCCAACAACAAGTGCTTCAAATATTAAGTTTACTTGGGAACCTATATCAAATAATGTATCTATATTAGTATGTTTAGATACAACTCTTATGTGAAATAATTCATTCCTCTTTCGTTCATCAACATGAGATTCATTATTGGAACTTGAACTAGAATGAAGATAATGTTTACCTTGCACTCCAACTGCTATGATATTTCCTTCATCTCCTGAATCGGAACCAAGATCTTGTTGCACTATAGAAACGGTTTTTGTCTTCCCCTTTCCACCGAATTGTTTCGGTTTATTTTTTGGATGCAGTTTCCAACAATGTTCTTCATCGTGACCACTTTTATTTTAATGAGTGCAAGATGGATTTCCTCCTTCTCTCGTCATTGTGGCAGTCCTCTTTTCCTTCCTTTTAAACTTCTTACATGTTTTATGTGGGAGATTGGAAGGTTTCTTCATGGGATCTTCTTGAACATGTTTCCCCCTATTCTCAAGGTGAGTGGCTTGCACTCAAACTTCGTCAAGACTAGTGGGGTTAAATAAGAGAAAAATATGACGAATATGACTATGAAGTGTGCCAATATACTTCATTAAATTTTCATAAGAATCCAAAGGAATGTTTAATGCAAGAGCTTTCTTCGTAGATTCTTTTGTGAAACTTTGTACAGTTTGACCTTTACTTTTCCTTAAAGTTTGTCATTCCATCATTTCTTTATGTAAATACTCTAATGGATAAAATTGCTTCCTTATCGTTGATTTAAATTCCGACCATGAGGAAAGAAGATTACCACACTTACTTCTGTCATGAAGCTTTCTCTCCCACCATACGAGAGCAATTCCTTCGAACCGAAGAGAAGCCAGTTGAACTTTAACTTCCTCTTAATCAATATGTTGGAGACGACAATACACTTCAACCTGTCATATCCAATTATCTATCTTTTCAGGATTGGCATATCCATTAAACATAGGTAAAACAAATTTTACATCAAGCTTTAACAATGGTTTCTTAAAAGAGGCTTTATGGATAGAATGATGAGAATGATGATAATGATGAGAATTCTCAGAGAAAGAAGAACTAGAACTTGAAGGTGAAGATGGAGGCTTAGGAGGATCTCCTCCAACCCCTTGGTTTACCGAAGCATCATCATATGCATTTGCTTCATTTGTCTTCCCTTTCTTCTTCATCCTCTTCTCGTAATATCCATACATTCATTCAACCATTTCTAACATGCGATAAAACACCATGTGAAAGTTTTTCTCTTGTTCATCACTCTTGTCCTCTTTTGTAATTATATCCCTTCAGGATGCATGGACAACTTTGGGATTGAAAGTATTAAGAGTTCCTTCACACTTCTTATGCTTGGCCCTAGTAAGCATTGACACTCAACAATTCAAGTCAAGGATGACTGCTCTGATACCAACATGATCCGAGATCTTTTCATCATGACTTATAAAGAATTCCATTAAATGAGCATAAATTAAAGTGCACCATTAAAGAAGGAAAATATCAAAAATGAAGAGACATAAGCATCAAATCTGAACACAAAAACTTGATAACAGAGTTTGTCCCTGGTGGACTACATCTCCGGGTCCTACTCTCAAATTGGTAGGCTCTTTCATTAACTTAGCAAAATAATTTGGAAAAATACATAAGTATACCTCATTCTAAAATAAAGTTGCAGAAATAATGCGTAGATCAGAAAACATACAACACCACTGAATTATGGCACTCCCAGGCCCAAGAAGAATTTCATCTCGGTTTTTGTGCCCTCTGTAACTTGCAATTATGATTGTACTTTGCCTCGAAATGTGTTCTTGGATGGTCATACATTCTGTGTTCCTCTCCCCCTCCATGGTCGAGCGGATGCACCTTTTAAAAATTAAATCGGTCGTTGATTACTATGTGACACCTGTGGCATGTTGGTTAGGGTGGATTTGTTAAGGTGTGACTGTGGGAGGAGGTCCCGGGATCAAACCCTGTGGATTCTCCTTTTGGGGTTTGTATTGGTGTATTATATATATGTATAGTTCTATTCCACTAGTTTAGTAGTGGCTCTAGAAAATTCCCCAATGATTTAAAGCCATGGCTATGGTTGGCATGGGCCGCGAGATTTGGCGGACCCGCCAACCGTTTTTTTCCCAAATTTTATTCACGGGATGTCCTTGTGCATTTCCCACCTATCACATGGCAGCCCCTGATTGGGCCACGTGGTGGCCTCTCATTGGTCCACACTGCCACCTGCCAAGTCAGCATGCCACATCAACCTTACGGACTGTATGAACTTCCATGTGGCACAATTTGATTGGTCCACAAATCCTTCCAAAAACACCAAAACCGGGTGACACGTGGCAACCTCTGGTGTTTACATGTCATCATGCTGACATTAGCATGCCACTTGTCACTTCCCTTCTCTTGCCACGTGTGTTGTACAGATGATGACATCATCCATACGGATGTTGACTCATCCCTTGTTGGCTGAGCTAGGTTGACCAAACTTTGACCATGAATATCTTTCAATCCGTAACTTCGTTTGATGAGTCATTTGTGTCGTTAGAAATCTTGCGAATCACTCTTCGCGATCATGCCATTTTCACTGAGTTTTGGGAACTTTGAATTTTTTCCCTTTCTCTGTCTACTGAAGCCATTTTGAGTGTCCTAAGTTCCTTCTATGAGTTCTGAGTTGTTCTTATCCTTCTCTATATCCTTTTTGGATCAAAAGGATTTGTGGTAATTTCCTGTTAATGATTGATTATTGTTCAAGAACTCTTTTATTTTATCTTTCAGAAAAGATCTTTCTTAAGTGGATTTTATTCTTTTTGTTTAACTTCTATTCTTCTACCCATCCTTGCATAATCATTTTTTCTAGTAGGCAGCTTGATTTCCTTTGATTTGCATAATTTTATGATTCCATGCCCAATAGAATGCATTTTCAAGCAGTATGTTTCCCTCTCTTTTACTCTTCTCTTGTTGATCCACCAAGTATAACATGTTTTAATCATTTAAATCAAATGGGTATTAGGATTACATATACAACAGTCTAGGTGTGACTTCTAGTGCTAACATTTTTGGCGTCGTTGTCGGGGAGCGAAGAATGAAGTAATTTTCCCTGGGAGAACGACATAGAATAGATCCATCTCTTGATGGTAGACATGAGCAGGACACTAGTTTGACTACAATCTTCTACCTGGCGACTCCAACTTCATCAGAAATGAATCTATTAGAAAATTCACTAGTTTTAAATGGACAAGATACTTTCTCATAGGTATGCATTTTATGATTTTTCAAATATATATGGTTTTCCAAACCTTGTTCCTGATAGAAGTGAATGGGAAGGTCCTCTTCCTAGGTTTAGAGGAGAATATCAGGAAGTGCCAACTGAGTTCTTATTATATTTTCATGAGTGATTGATTAAATTGAAATTTATACATGAAGATGTCATGATCAAGTTGTTAAGATACTCCCTGGAGGGAAAATCCAGTGACTAGTGTAGATCTCTTCCAGTTGCTAGTGTTAATTCTTTGAAAGGTTTTCATACTGCCTTTCATTGATTTTGTAAAGAGAATTTTCCAGATGACTTCCTCTACCCAGAATGTTGTCATGAGTTCGATTTGTTTTGTAAAGGATATAATAGTCATCAAGAGTAATCTTGTATTGAATAATTTGTTGTATTAGAAGAGTTTTTTCAGGATGGTCAAGAGGTTGATACTCTTCAAAATAATATGTGTTCTCATGGATATGGAGTAGAAGAAAATAAACAGGTTTATGGAAGTTCACCTGCTATAATTGTTTCTGATTATTATTAATTTGAAGATTTGTTTTCTCTAGCTACAAATCACATGGATCGGTTGTCTTTTAGTCAAATTTCACTTGAAATTAGTGAAACCATCCTGCAGCAACCTTCATTTTTGCAGAAAAATGAAATTGGAAGTAGTTATAAAGTTGGGCATATACAAAAACAATCCAATCTCCAATTGTAACAACAAGAAAAGGTATTCCTTTATGACTTTCAAGACCATATGGATGATTATATGGAGTCTTTGAGCAGTGCATATGTCAAACCATTATTTCTTAGTGGATGTTGGTTCTACTGTCTTTTTGAATTGCACTTTTCTATGCCATGGATTTCTTCTTTTTTTCCGATCCAGATCAAGAGTTTCACCAGTTAATCGGTTCCTTGCATGGCTTCATTGGAAAACTAATTATATTTGATCAAGCAATAGTTCAACTGATTAGATCTAGGATGAATAAGCTTGACACTCGAGAATTTTGGTTTGCATTTTTTTTTTTTTTTCAATGGGTTAGTGTAGGAACATATATAAATAAGCTCACTACATGAGAATCTGATTTTCAGTAGCAATGTTTTCAGCTTGTGCATATTTCAAAGTGGATTTGATTGCAGTTATTTTACAGTATCAGTTTTAGTTTGCACTGTGTTTGGTTGAGGAATTGGTCATAGATCTTAGTTTTTAGGTTGCAAGAAAGAGCTTGGTTTATACCCAATGGATAAAGCACTTGAACTGTAGAGGTTTTTGGAGCCTCACAGGGAAGTCTCCATCCCCCGCGGAGCCAATGTTAGCACATGATATGTACTGAATCACATCATTAGTCTTTGCTAATCATGTGGTAATTCCTTATTCTAGGATTCAATCATTTAAAAGTTCATAGGTTTAGAGTCATATTTTATGATTATAAATCAAGGTGCTTGATTTTAACCTTGGGTCTAAAGTTGATCAAAATAAATTGTCAAGTCTTCATGTCATCATGGTAATATTCATCATTTGTAAGAAAGGAAAGGTTTCAAATTCATGTCCATTTCATTAAAACACAACGCACTGCAAACTGGTTAACGGTGTTGCGAATTCACAGTGCATTGCAAACCGTCACATACTACCACTTCTAGCGCTACGAACTCTTTGTAGCATATTATGGTGGATTAAGAGCTTGAAGAATTGTTAGTGTAATGTTCAACAACAGGAATTGAGGTATTAACACTAGGAATGATCAAATAGGGCATGAGTTAGAAATAGCTACAGATGCTTCAAATCCAGTTGCTACAAATGCTTCGGATCCAATATAGATTAAAGTGGATCATGGAAGAATGAGAACACGAGATGCATCAATCAAGAGAGGAGATTACTAAAAGGAATTTGGACATGATGGATCAGGAGGCCACTAGGAGAAGAAGAGGATAAAACATTATGTCTACAACTTTCAATTAGTTTTGCTATGATATCTTATATATGCAGGCTTGTAAATCTAAGGAATTTTTTGTCCTATGGTGTTATGAATATATTGTTTATGAAATTTATTTTCATTACTCAAAAGTTGTTGCAGGTTTATCAGAGGTTTTCAAGGCTTCTTTCATGTTTTTGGCATCATTTGATTTGATTTTTCATGAAACAGGATTCTACAGGAAGGTTCGCAGCGCCTGGACTCACTGACACTGTGACCTGGTAATTTGGGATAGTTTGTAGCAATTAGCACACATTAGAGTCTTGTTTTAATAATAACGTGTGAATCACAATCTGGGTTATTGTGAAATTTGGTGTGGAGGAAAAAAATGATGTTTTTGACTTTCTAACAAAAACTTAGCTTGACCCATTTCGTATGATTGGAGAAAAGATAAAAACATTACCTACATGAAAGTTCACAGTGCATGTTGTCAAAGGCCTTGCAAACTCTAACTGTCTAACAAATACGAACTATGGGAGGGATACCGAGTGTCAGGGAAGGTTTGAATAGTTTCCTAGGAGTTATTTGGACATGAGGGACATGTTTTCCATCACCAGAACAAGTTGCATGACCTATTTCAAAAGGCATTTATCACAATAGACAAGATCCAAAAATATAGGAATGTGTTATGTTTTTGTTGGAATATTTTGTAACAGAATTCTAAATGGAGGAGAAGCCTATGTAGCTCCTTGGTTTAGACCTGCTCCAGGTGGATATCGGTGGCCACCCACCTATTCCACAAGATCGAAAAACAGTTTTCCATCTTGGCAGTGTTTTGGCAGTTTTTCGGGTTCCAAACTTTCGGGGCCATTTTGAGGCCCTAAACGATGTTTTTTCGAGATTTGGGGCCCAGGTGAATTAGAAGGAAAAGTATAAGTAAGAGGTTGAGACACACCTATTATTCATTCTGAATTTGGTGTATTGCTTGTTATTTCTCTTGAGCATTCAGTTTGGGGGTTTGCTGTACAAACCCTTGTGAGCAACTCAGTGGTGAAATATCCACTCACCTTGTTCCATAGCTTGGTCTCGGGGATGAAATATTCCTCCACACCATTCTATTCTCAGCATATCTCCTTCTAGAGCTTCAGAAGATAGTAGGGCCATACTGTTTGGGAAGTTTCCAGCAAGGGCGCACCATACCATTGAGAAGGGTTCGATCTAGCCAATCAGGAGAAGTGTTGGGCATTCCATTAGTTGGGTTTTACTTACAAGTGCTCCATCATCATTTTGAGGGTTTCTTTGAGGAGTTATCATCACTCAATCTTTAGCAATAGTTTGGGACAATTTGGAGGTTAGGAGGACGTCCCACTTTTCTGTATTTCTCATATCTAGATAGATCTTCTTGAGATATGGATCTGAAACTTCTCCCACGGGATTCTCTTAGCCTGATCTACATTCTTGGAGAGTTTCACATCATTTGGAGGTATATTTCTTCAAGGATGAGTTTCCTAGGGTTTCTGTCATTCAGGAGGGTGCAACTCCCTTGGAAGATTCAGCATTTGGAGAGGTTGGCCTTGGACATTGGCCTTGAGACTTCAGGAGGAGGATTCCACTACCCTGATCTATCATCTGACCAAGTTTGGGCTCGTTTGGAGTCATCTTCCATCATGGATGAATTATCAAGGGATTCAGTCTTCTCTTGGAGCATGGCTTCTTCAGCTGGAGGGTTTGTATTTAGATCTGCTTAGTATTGGTATTCATTTCTTATCCAGCCTTTGGAGGCTTCTTTGTATTGACAGGGGCATTTTGTAGCATCTCATACTTGTTGTTTACTAGAGCCATCTGAAGATTATTCCAGATCTGCTCTTTCTATTGTATCTGATTTATGCTTCTATAATAAAGGTCAGATCTTTGCTTGTGTTCTATATCTTGAGTATATTGTGATCTTCATGTGTTGAATGAATCTTTTATGAACATACTTAATATCTGGAAACTTCAATAAAACACTTGCACATCATACAAAACCGAGCTAGTTAGTGGTCTCAAGCGAAAATTTGG
Source organism: Picea engelmannii (assembly GCA_009831015.1). Taxonomy (NCBI): domain Eukaryota; kingdom Viridiplantae; phylum Streptophyta; class Pinopsida; order Pinales; family Pinaceae; genus Picea; species Picea engelmannii. The sequence continues at coordinate 189,148 of ML816372.1, read as the reverse complement.
CTTGGGATCATTACATTATATGTGTTTAATCATGCTTGAGTGCATGGTTAATGAATTGTGGAGATTCCTAATATGAAGCCTGATATTAATACCAGTTAGGTATGAATGATATTAAATGTGCAAGTGATGCACAACTATGATGTAAGTTAACAAAACCAGAATATGTATGGATACATAATTTGGGTACATGACAAAGATGCATGTTTTGATTCCTTATGGGATATTTGGTAAAATGTTGAAGCTAACTCAAGGCTAAGGCCATCACAAATAGTGATGTATATGCAATAAGGAAGTTGCATGCTAAAGGAGTTCCCTGTGGAGGAACTGTGTGAAGACTCTGTCAAGAAAACAAAGTCACAACCTTAATGACTGTCGAGAATTAAGTAGTGAGCCACAAGCTTATATATATATATATATATATATATATATATATATATATACCAAAATCCTTGATTACATTTTGAAAAACATCATGTAATGAATAGAAGACTAATAAATGAATATTGACCATTCTGATAAATGAATGGTAATGTGCAGGATGCACAAGTTCATGATCTGTTATGAACAAAACAAAACAAAATTGCCATTAAATCATGTTGTTTTATTCCAAAAAGGGTTAGGGTGAGGCCTAACTAAGGCAGCTCAAGGAAAAGAGAAGGAAGATCCCAACAGGGAGTAAATTTTTAAAGCATAGAAAATATGGTGAGGCCTTAGAAATAACTCAGTTGGACTGAAAAGTCTCAGGCGATGTAGAAATAATTTGAAGAAGGGGAGAGCCGTCAATTCTTTTCTTGTTGTGTATTATGTCTTTTTTTTCTCTGGTATGAGAAAGCTAGTACGTTGATGAAAGTAAATGTTTTGACACCAAAGTGATGAGGATTGTATTACTATAGAAACAATTGAGAACTGTCTGTATTCCACTCATGAAAACATTAAAGATAATGTGATGAAGTGCATACATATATGCTAGGACATGTCTGAAAATGTTGTATTAATTCAAATGCTATGGTACTTGTATTTTTAATTTACATGATGACTGATGTGTTTATGACGTATGTCATGTGTAGAAAGAAATATATTGGAACTGTTGATAAAGACAGTTGTCGATAATGAACAACCTCAATTAGAGGATGACTATGAGAAGGTTCTTGTTGAAATATTGTTGAAGCGACTTTAAAAGTCCCCATGGAGAACCATTGATGGGATAATATCAGAAGGGGTGCTGACAGCCAAAACCGGTATAAAAAACAAATGTTCATTTCTATGTGGCACAAGGTATGAAAGGATTGGGCAAGAATCCCTTCTGAATTTTTTTATGGTATGAATGTTATGTATGGAATGTTGAAAGGCAGTTGTATGCATTGGATACCCAAGTAAGGTATGATTCAGGAAGGAGAACCTGAATGATGGAGGTGTGAATGTATGGTAGTAAATATTGATTGTAATCCTTGGAAGAATTCATGAACTAATATGTCATGAATACATGGATCAATCAAGGAATGATTGGAAACAAAATTTCTCATAGATAGCACGTTGCATGGAATTGCTTCCAGGAAATGCATGTTTGCATAAAGGACAGGCAATGGATTTCCCATTGAGGAAGGAGGACCTTCCAACATTTCTACTTACATTGTATAGGTGTTAGATAAAACCAAATTTCGGTGGCCATAAGTGTTGGCACCCTGGTTGTGAAACTTGTAGTTTCATATGTACTGAATTGGGATCATGATCATCCTATAGCCACAAGCATAGTCCTGCTACAACAATGAATGAGAATAAATAAGCCATATGGTGGAAAGCTTGGCTAAACTCCAACACACCATGGAAAAGTACTTGTCGAAAAGTATGGGGAATTTAAAATCAATGCAATGGTGCATTGGGTATGAATGTGGCCATGAATGTTGACGCATTCATTAAAATCAATTGATATCTGAATTACATTTTGAAAAATTTGGTAGGCTGAAATGATGCATAGGTAAGGGATGATGTATCATTTTGCTTGGTATCCTTGAATAGATGAAAATGACTTGGATTGTTAG
>ML816372.1:117760-130172 GCA_009831015.1 Picea engelmannii | reverse complement strand
GATACATCATCCCTTACCTATGCATCATTTCAGCCTACCAAATTTTTCAAAATGTAATTCAGATATCAATTGATTTTAATGAATGCGTCAACATTCATGGCCACATTCATACCCAATGCACCATTGCATTGATTTTAAATTCCCCATACTTTTCGACAAGTACTTTTCCATGGTGTGTTGGAGTTTAGCCAAGCTTTCCACCATATGGCTTATTTATTCTCATTCATTGTTGTAGCAGGACTATGCTTGTGGCTATAGGATGATCATGATCCCAATTCAGTACATATGAAACTACAAGTTTCACAACCAGGGTGCCAACACTTATGGCCACCGAAATTTGGTTTTATCTAACACCTATACAATGTAAGTAGAAATGTTGGAAGGTCCTCCTTCCTCAATGGGAAATCCATTGCCTGTCCTTTATGCAAACATGCATTTCCTGGAAGCAATTCCATGCAACGTGCTATCTATGAGAAATTTTGTTTCCAATCATTCCTTGATTGATCCATGTATTCATGACATATTAGTTCATGAATTCTTCCAAGGATTACAATCAATATTTACTACCATACATTCACACCTCCATCATTCAGGTTCTCCTTCCTGAATCATACCTTACTTGGGTATCCAATGCATACAACTGCCTTTCAACATTCCATACATAACATTCATACCATAAAAAAATTCAGAAGGGATTCTTGCCCAATCCTTTCATACCTTGTGCCACATAGAAATGAACATTTGTTTTTTATACCGGTTTTGGCTGTCAGCACCCCTTCTGATATTATCCCATCAATGGTTCTCCATGGGGACTTTTAAAGTCGCTTCAACAATATTTCAACAAGAACCTTCTCATAGTCATCCTCTAATTGAGGTTGTTCATTATCGACAACTGTCTTTATCAACAGTTCCAATATATTTCTTTCTACACATGACATACGTCATAAACACATCAGTCATCATGTAAATTAAAAATACAAGTACCATAGCATTTGAATTAATACAACATTTTCAGACATGTCCTAGCATATATGTATGCACTTCATCACATTATCTTTAATGTTTTCATGAGTGGAATACAGACAGTTCTCAATTGTTTCTATAGTAATACAATCCTCATCACTTTGGTGTCAAAACATTTACTTTCATCAACGTACTAGCTTTCTCATACCAGAGAAAAAAAAGACATAATACACAACAAGAAAAGAATTGACGGCTCTCCCCTTCTTCAAATTATTTCTACATCGCCTGAGACTTTTCAGTCCAACTGAGTTATTTCTAAGGCCTCACCATATTTTCTATGCTTTAAAAATTTACTCCCTGTTGGGATCTTCCTTCTCTTTTCCTTGAGCTGCCTTAGTTAGGCCTCACCCTAACCCTTTTTGGAATAAAACAACATGATTTAATGGCAATTTTGTTTTGTTTTGTTCATAACAGATCATGAACTTGTGCATCCTGCACATTACCATTCATTTATCAGAATGGTCAATATTCATTTATTAGTCTTCTATTCATTACATGATGTTTTTCAAAATGTAATCAAGGATTTTGGTATATATATATATATATATATATATATATATATATATATAAGCTTGTGGCTCACTACTTAATTCTCGACAGTCATTAAGGTTGTGACTTTGTTTTCTTGACAGAGTCTTCACACAGTTCCTCCACAGGGAACTCCTTTAGCATGCAACTTCCTTATTGCATATACATCACTATTTGTGATGGCCTTAGCCTTGAGTTAGCTTCAACATTTTACCAAATATCCCATAAGGAATCAAAACATGCATCTTTGTCATGTACCCAAATTATGTATCCATACATATTCTGGTTTTGTTAACTTACATCATAGTTGTGCATCACTTGCACATTTAATATCATTCATACCTAACTGGTATTAATATCAGGCTTCATATTAGGAATCTCCACAATTCATTAACCATGCACTCAAGCATGATTAAACACATATAATGTAATGATCCCAAGCCAAATTTTCGCTTGAGACCACTAACTAGCTCGGTTTTGTATGATGTGCAAGTGTTTTATTGAAGTTTCCAGATATTAAGTATGTTCATAAAAGATTCATTCAACACATGAAGATCACAATATACTCAAGATATAGAACACAAGCAAAGATCTGACCTTTATTATAGAAGCATAAATCAGATACAATAGAAAGAGCAGATCTGGAATAATCTTCAGATGGCTCTAGTAAACAACAAGTATGAGATGCTACAAAATGCCCCTGTCAATACAAAGAAGCCTCCAAAGGCTGGATAAGAAATGAATACCAATACTAAGCAGATCTAAATACAAACCCTCCAGCTGAAGAAGCCATGCTCCAAGAGAAGACTGAATCCCTTGATAATTCATCCATGATGGAAGATGACTCCAAACGAGCCCAAACTTGGTCAGATGATAGATCAGGGTAGTGGAATCCTCCTCCTGAAGTCTCAAGGCCAATGTCCAAGGCCAACCTCTCCAAATGCTGAATMTTCCAAGGGAGTTGCACCCTCCTGAATGRMAGAAACCCTAGGAAACTCATCCTTGAAGAAATATACCTCCAAATGATGTGAAACTCTCCAAGAATGTAGATCAGGCTAAGAGAATCCCGTGGGAGAAGTTTCAGATCCATATCTCAAGCAAATCTCTCTAGATATGAGAAATACAGAAAAGTGGGACGTCCTCCTAACCTTCAAATTGTCCCAAATTGTTGCTAAAGATTGAGTGATGATAACTTCTCAAAGAAACCCTCAAAATGATGATGGAGCACCTGTAAGTAAAACCCAACTAATGGAATGCCCAACACTCCTCATGATTGGCTAGATCGACCCCTTCTCAATGGTATGGTGCGCCCTTGCTGGAAACTTCCCAAACAATATGGCCCTACTATCTTCTGAAGCTCTAGAAGGAGATATGCTGAGAATAGAATGGTGTGGAGGAATATTTCATCCCCGACACCAAGCTGTGGAACAAGGTGAGTGGATATTTCACCATTGAGTTGCTCACAAGGGTTTGTACAACAAACCCCCAAACTGAATGCTCAAGAGAAATAACAAGAAATACACCAAATTCAGAATGAATAATAGGTGTGTCCCAACATCTTACTTATACTTTTCCTTCTAATTCACCTGGGCCCCAAATCTCGAAAAAACATCGTTTAGGGCCTCAAAATGGCCCCGAAAGTTTGGAACCCGAAAAACTGCCAAAATACTGCCAAGATGGAAAACTGTTTTTCGATCTTGTGGAATAGGTGGGTGGCCACCGATATCCACTTGGAATAGGTCTAAACCAAGGAGCTACATAGGCTTCTCCTCCATTTAGAAGTCTGTTACAAAATATTCCAACAAAAACATAACACATTCCTATATTTTTGGATCTTGTCTATTGTGATAAATGCCTTTTGAAATAGGTCATGCAACTTGTTCTGGTGATGGAAAACATGTCCCTCATGTCCAAATAACTCCTAGGAAACTATTCAAACCTTCCCTGACACTCGGTATCCCTCCCATAGTTCGTATTTGTTAGACAGTTAGAGTTTGCAAGGCCTTTGACAACATGCACTGTGAACTTTCATGTAGGTAATGTTTTTATCTTTTCTCCAATCATACGAAATGGGTCAAGCTAAGTTTTTGTTAGAAAGTCAAAAACATCATTTTTTTCCTCCACACCAAATTTCACAATAACCCAGATTGTGATTCACACGTTATTATTAAAACAAGACTCTAATGTGTGCTAATTGCTACAAACTATCCCAAATTACCAGGTCACAGTGTCAGTGAGTCCAGGCGCTGCGAACCTTCCTGTAGAATCCTGTTTCATGAAAAATCAAATCAAATGATGCCAAAAACATGAAAGAAGCCTTGAAAACCTCTGATAAACCTGCAACAACTTTTGAGTAATGAAAATAAATTTCATAAACAATATATTCATAACACCATAGGACAAAAAATTCCTTAGATTTACAAGCCTGCATATATAAGATATCATAGCAAAACTAATTGAAAGTTGTAGACATAATGTTTTATCCTCTTCTTCTCCTAGTGGCCTCCTGATCCATCATGTCCAAATTCCTTTTAGTAATCTCCTCTCTTGATTGATGCATCTCGTGTTCTCATTCTTCCATGATCCACTTTAATCTATATTGGATCCGAAGCATTTGTAGCAACTGGATTTGAAGCATCTGTAGCTATTTCTAACTCATGCCCTGTTTGATCATTCCTAGTGTTAATACCTCAATTCCTATTGTTAAACATTACACTAACAATTCTTCAAGCTCTTAATCCACCATAATCTGCTACAAAGAGTTCGTAGCGCTAGAAGTGGTAGTATGTGACGATTTGCAATGCACTGTGAATTCGCAACATCGTTAACCAGTTTGCAACGCGTTGTGTTTTAATGAAATGGAGATGAATTTGAAACCTTTCCTTTCTTACAAATGATGAATATTACCATGAAGACTTTAGACCCAAGGTTAAAATCAAGCACCTTGATTTATAATCATAAAATATGACTCTAAACCTATGAACTTTTAAATGACTGAATCCTAGAATAAGGAATTACCACATGATTAGCAAAGACTAATGATGTGATTCAGTACATATCATGTGCTAACATTGGCTCCGCCGGGGATGGAGACTTCCCTGTGAGGCTCCAAAAACCTCTACAGTTCAAGTGCTTTATCCATTGGGTATAAACCAAGCTCTTTCTTGCAACCTAAAAACTAAGATCTATGACCAATTCCTCAACCAAACACAGTGCAAACTGAAACTGATACTGTAAAATAACTGCAATCAAATCCACTTTGAAATATGCACAAGCTGAAAACATTGCTACTGAAAATCAAATTCTCATGTAGTGAGCTTATTTATATATGTTCCTACACTAACCCATTGAAAAAAAAATAAAAATGCAAACCAAAATTCTCGAGTGTCGAGCTTATTCATCCTAGATCTAATCAGTTGAACTATTGCTTGATCAAACATAATTAGTTTTCCAATGAAGCCATGCAAGGAACCGATTAACTGGTGAAACTCTTGATCTGGATTGGAAAAAAAAGAAGAAATCCATGGCATAGAAAAGTGCAATTCAAAAAGACAGTAGAACCAACATCCACTAAGCAATAATGGTTTGACATATGCACTGCTCAAAGACTCCATATAATCATCCATATGGTCTTGAAAGTCATAAAGGAATACCTTTTCTTGTTGTTACAATTGGAGATTGGATTGTTTTTGTATATGCCCAACTTTATAACTACTTCCAATTTCATTTTTCTGCAAAAATGAAGGTTGCTGCAGGATGGTTTCACTAATTTCAAGTGAAATTTGACTAAAAGACAACCGATCCATGTGATTTGTAGCTAGAGAAAACAAATCTTCAAATTAATAATAATCAGAAACAATTATAGCAGGTGAACTTCCATAAACCTGTTTATTTTCTTCTACTCCATATCCATGAGAACACATATTATTTTGAAGAGTATCAACCTCTTGACCATCCTGAAAAAACTCTTCTAATACAACAAATTATTCAATACAAGATTACTCTTGATGACTATTATATCCTTTACAAAACAAATCGAACTCATGACAACATTCTGGGTAGAGGAAGTCATCTGGAAAATTCTCTTTACAAAATCAATGAAAGGCAGTATGAAAACCTTTCAAAGAATTAACACTAGCAACTGGAAGAGATCTACACTAGTCACTGGATTTTCCCTCCAGGGAGTATCTTAACAACTTGATCATGACATCTTCATGTATAAATTTCAATTTAATCAATCACTCATGAAAATATAATAAGAACTCAGTTGGCACTTCCTGATATTCTCCTCTAAACCTAGGAAGAGGACCTTCCCATTCACTTCTATCAGGAACAAGGTTTGGAAAACCATATATATTTGAAAAATCACAAAATGCATACCTATGAGCAAGTATCTTGTCCATTTAAAACTAGTGAAGTTGCTAATAGATTCATTTCTGATGAAGTTGGAGTCGCCAGGTAGAAGATTGTAGTCAAACTAGTGTCCTGCTCATGTCTACCATCAAGAGATGGATCTATTCTATGTCGTTCTCCCAGGGAAAATTACTTCATTCTTCGCTCCCCGACAACGACGCCAAAAATGTTAGCACTAGAAGTCACACCTAGACTGTTGTATATGTAATCCTAATACCCATTTGATTTAAATGATTAAAACATGTTATACTTGGTGGATCAACAAGAGAAGAGTAAAAGAGAGGGAAACATACTGCTTGAAAATGCATTCTATTGGGCATGGAATCATAAAATTATGCAAATCAAAGGAAATCAAGCTGCCTACTAGAAAAAATGATTATGCAAGGATGGGTAGAAGAATAGAAGTTAAACAAAAAGAATAAAATCCACTTAAGAAAGATCTTTTCTGAAAGATAAAATAAAAGAGTTCTTGAACAATAATCAATCATTAACAGGAAATTACCACAAATCCTTTTGATCCAAAAAGGATATAGAGAAGGATAAGAACAACTCAGAACTCATAGAAGGAACTTAGGACACTCAAAATGGCTTCAGTAGACAGAGAAAGGGAAAAAATTCAAAGTTCCCAAAACTCAGTGAAAATGGCATGATCGCGAAGAGTGATTCGCAAGATTTCTAACGACACAAATGACTCATCAAACGAAGTTACGGATTGAAAGATATTCATGGTCAAAGTTTGGTCAACCTAGCTCAGCCAACAAGGGATGAGTCAACATCCGTATGGATGATGTCATCATCTGTACAACACACGTGGCAAGAGAAGGGAAGTGACAAGTGGCATGCTAATGTCAGCATGATGACATGTAAACACCAGAGGTTGCCACGTGTCACCCGGTTTTGGTGTTTTTGGAAGGATTTGTGGACCAATCAAATTGTGCCACATGGAAGTTCATACAGTCCGTAAGGTTGATGTGGCATGCTGACTTGGCAGGTGGCAGTGTGGACCAATGAGAGGCCACCACGTGGCCCAATCAGGGGCTGCCATGTGATAGGTGGGAAATGCACAAGGACATCCCGTGAATAAAATTTGGGAAAAAAACGGTTGGTGGGTCCGCCAAATCTCGCGGCCCATGCCAACCATAGCCACGGTTTTAAATCATTGGGGAATTTTCTAGAGCCACTGCTAAACTAGTGGAATATAACTATACATATATATAATACACCAATACAAACCCCAAAAGGAGAATCCACAGGGTTTGATCCCGGGACCTCCTCCCACAGTCACACCTTAACAAATCCACCCTAACCAACATGCCACAGGTGTCACATAGTAATCAACGACCGATTTAATTTTTAAAAGGTGCATCCGCTCGACCATGGAGGGGGAGAGGAACACAGAATGTATGACCATCCAAGAACACATTTCGAGGCAAAGTACAATCATAATTGCAAGTTACAGAGGGCACAAAAACCGAGATGAAATTCTTCTTGGGCCTGGGAGTGCCATAATTCAGTGGTGTTGTATGTTTTCTGATCTACGCATTATTTCTGCAACTTTATTTTAGAATGAGGTATACTTATGTATTTTTCCAAATTATTTTGCTAAGTTAATGAAAGAGCCTACCAATTTGAGAGTAGGACCCGGAGATGTAGTCCACCAGGGACAAACTCTGTTATCAAGTTTTTGTGTTCAGATTTGATGCTTATGTCTCTTCATTTTTGATATTTTCCTTCTTTAATGGTGCACTTTAATTTATGCTCATTTAATGGAATTCTTTATAAGTCATGATGAAAAGATCTCGGATCATGTTGGTATCAGAGCAGTCATCCTTGACTTGAATTGTTGAGTGTCAATGCTTACTAGGGCCAAGCATAAGAAGTGTGAAGGAACTCTTAATACTTTCAATCCCAAAGTTGTCCATGCATCCTGAAGGGATATAATTACAAAAGAGGACAAGAGTGATGAACAAGAGAAAAACTTTCACATGGTGTTTTATCGCATGTTAGAAATGGTTGAATGAATGTATGGATATTACGAGAAGAGGATGAAGAAGAAAGGGAAGACAAATGAAGCAAATGCATATGATGATGCTTCGGTAAACCAAGGGGTTGGAGGAGATCCTCCTAAGCCTCCATCTTCACCTTCAAGTTCTAGTTCTTCTTTCTCTGAGAATTCTCATCATTATCATCATTCTCATCATTCTATCCATAAAGCCTCTTTTAAGAAACCATTGTTAAAGCTTGATGTAAAATTTGTTTTACCTATGTTTAATGGATATGCCAATCCTGAAAAGATAGATAATTGGATATGACAGGTTGAAGTGTATTGTCGTCTCCAACATATTGATTAAGAGGAAGTTAAAGTTCAACTGGCTTCTCTTCGGTTCGAAGGAATTGCTCTCGTATGGTGGGAGAGAAAGCTTCATGACAGAAGTAAGTGTGGTAATCTTCTTTCCTCATGGTCGGAATTTAAATCAACGATAAGGAAGCAATTTTATCCATTAGAGTATTTACATAAAGAAATGATGGAATGACAAACTTTAAGGAAAAGTAAAGGTCAAACTGTACAAAGTTTCACAAAAGAATCTACGAAGAAAGCTCTTGCATTAAACATTCCTTTGGATTCTTATGAAAATTTAATGAAGTATATTGGCACACTTCATAGTCATATTCGTCATATTTTTCTCTTATTTAACCCCACTAGTCTTGACGAAGTTTGAGTGCAAGCCACTCACCTTGAGAATAGGGGGAAACATGTTCAAGAAGATCCCATGAAGAAACCTTCCAATCTCCCACATAAAACATGTAAGAAGTTTAAAAGGAAGGAAAAGAGGACTGCCACAATGACGAGAGAAGGAGGAAATCCATCTTGCACTCATTAAAATAAAAGTGGTCACGATGAAGAACATTGTTGGAAACTGCATCCAAAAAATAAACCGAAACAATTCGGTGGAAAGGGGAAGACAAAAACCGTTTCTATAGTGCAACAAGATCTTGGTTCCGATTCAGGAGATGAAGGAAATATCATAGCAGTTGGAGTGCAAGGTAAACATTATCTTCATTCTAGTTCAAGTTCCAATAATGAATCTCATGTTGATGAACGAAAGAGGAATGAATTATTTCACATAAGAGTTGTATCTAAACATACTAATATAGATACATTATTTGATATAGGTTCCCAAGTAAACTTAATATTTGAAGCACTTGTTGTTGGCATGTTTACAGGAATAATGTGCTTGTCATTGATGGAAAGAACAACATCGAACCAAACCTCGAGAGCACATAAGACAAGAAATATTAGAAGAGATAGCGGTTTCTATAAGTGCAGATGAGGTGCAAGAGATGGACTCGTAGGAGGAGCAAAGGTCGAGACCCGTGAACACTTAGAAACCCTTCTAAGTTGGAGAGATCATAAGCTCAGGAGAAAGAGAGACAATGGTCGTTGGATCACCGATCCAGAGGACCAACAACCTTCGGATTGAATCAATGAAGTATAGGATAAGAAGGGAAAAATGATTGAGAATTCGATCATCTGAATTTCCGTCAGCTGTCGGATTGATTTAAATGGAAGGACATGATAAGAAAGGGATGATATCTGAGATCTTGATCACCCGAATTTTCATCAGTTGTTGGATCGAAATAAGTATAAGGACAAGATAAGTTAGAAGAAGGGCACACTAATCTCAGCGGTCGATAATTGGGAACTCAGATCTATGGTCGACAGGGAATATCAGACCCCCTCGACCTTCTTCCTTTAACCATGGTGGGGGTCTGAGTTGGTGTTATTTCCCATGTAGGGCCCTCATATGTGTCACCTTCTTGTCAACGCGGAACCCCCTCGCTCATTACCACTTACCGCCTAACTCCCCCTTCGAGTAAACCACCAAACCACTCATACATACCACCTCTACACTCCGACGTCACACTCCACTACCCGCTACATGTCACACTCCACTACATTGTCTACATGTCTCACCCACGTCAATATACCACCTAAGAAAAGACATGTGGTATACCACATCAACAAGGACAGGTGGAAGACCACATAATCAAGTACATATGGCATAATAAGATGATGACAAGTGTCAAGAGGATATTGGTGCGTTCCATGTCAACAAGTGATGTAAGCATGATATGTCACTTTGGGATGTTTAGTTCGGGAGTTTCATCACTAAAAAATGTCTAAAGTCCCGAAGTCCTGAAGGAAGAAGGTCTGTAGTCACCCTCAGTCATTCGATCTGAAGATCACTTTAGGTGCATTCTTAACTATTGATCTAGCTCAGTGGAAGGACAATGTAAGTGGAAGTGTTAACCGACAACAAGCTGTCTCCACCGCCTATGACTTATTTATCATATGACCACTCCGAAGGAGAATGAAGCAGCGATTATCCTAAAGTCCTAAAGTCCCGAACACTGAATACCCGAAGAAGACCCTAGTTGTTGATCGCCAGGAGGGGTATGTGTCAGAAGATTATGCATTCGGGTGAAAGCACTCCAGGAGAAACAAGTGCATAGTAGTTGAAACTCCCGAAGCCCGAAGTGTCGAAGTCGCTCATGATCATTGATCGTGCAGGAGGGTACATGTCAATAGATCATTGAATCTAGGTGAAAGAGTTCATGGAAAAGTGAAGTGACGAAATTTGAAAAGTCTGAAGTCCCGGAGCGGAGGATAACCATTGGATTAAAGAGGAGATATGTCAGCAGATCTTCCATTTTGGAAGATATCCAGTCAGAAGAAACAAGAAGTTGAGATTTGAAATCTCCAGAGTCTGGAGACCCGAAGGATATCTCAACCGTTAATCCGAGAGGGACATGTATCAATAGATCTTCCACTCTGAAATATTGGCGTACAGAGGAAAGAAGGGTTTGAGATCATGAAGTAAATCACAAGTGTCGATTTAAGAGGGTTAGATCTGATTCGTTAGTTTAGGAACACCATCAAGATCATGAGATCGACGGTCCCATCGCATTGTGGGGATTGAAGGTGTGTGAACTTTAAAAGGATGAAGGCAGGTTGCAATCGAAACCACAGTTTTGGAGAAAGGAAAAGTGGAGGCTTGAGGTAAATTGTGGGGCAAAACGTAGTTTGTTTCAAACCACCTTTGGACGCACCCACAATCGCATGGTCACATGAGTTCATTTCCCAAGGTCATATCCAAAGAAGGAGCTAGCACTCGCTAGACCAAGATCACGAAGAACCTTTTGAATAGGCACATGGACACCGTCGATGGTCACATGAAGGAAGGGGCTTAGAAGCCAAAGAAGCTAAAAATGATTGACTGTAACTGGCAGAGAAGACGAAGAATTGCGACTGCCAGAGAAGCCAAAGAATCTCAGGATAACGACCGCTAGTGATGAATAGGTTCAGGATAATTGCCAGAGAAGCCAAATAATATTTGGATAATGAACATTGATGATGAACATATACAACATAATTACCAGGGATGACGAAGAGTTGGTATGATGATCAGGTATAGGACTCGAGGCGAGAAAGACATGCAAAACAAAGAAAAATAGTGTGCTTTTTCGATAGTTATGCATGTGGGTAGAATGTGACTGTGTACATGACTTGGATTGGAGATCAGAGGTGCAACATATAGAATGCAGAGACATCACAGATTATAAATGAATAAGAGAAGATGAACAGATAAATCAGAGTCACACAACAGAAGAAAGAGCATAGTATAGAAGCGGAACAAAGTAATAGAAGCTGGAAGAGGTAGAGGAGACATGGAGATGTAATAGACCATATCAGAGACAGAGAAAGTAAGTAAAATTTTGTAAGATTCAATCAGTGTGGTAGGGTGGTTCTAGGGAGGATTACAATCCTCTAAATTCTAGTTGGTGCTAGAAGATATTCTGGGAGTTAGTGCTTCCATCTAGTGGGTTCTAGAGAAAACTTGGAGTTGGTGCTTCCATCTAGTTGGTGCTAGAGAAATTTGAGAGTTGGTTCTCTCTGCAAGTTGTAGCTTGCTATCATAGGTTGTAGCCTCATATTTGAGTTGGATCTCAAAGACTGTGATGTACATGAAAGTTGGAGCTTGATTGACATCCTAAGAAGAAGAGGTTTTTCACCCTTATGGGTTTCCTCATGAAAATAAGTGTCTCTATGTATTCTGTGTGATTGATCAAATATTGTATATCTATGCATGTTAAGTTATCAACAACACATTAAATAATAATCTAGAAAGAATAAAAAAAAAGAAGGAAAAGTTTCAAGCTTATATACATAACTGATTCACCCCCCCCTCAGTTATATTTCCAACAATTGGTATCAGAGTCAGTGCCTTTGATCAAAGGTAGATCCATGATCTTGAACATGACTAGTCACGATGGGAGTTCAACTAATAGACCCCCTCTATTTGATGGAACAAACTTTTCCTTCTAGAAAATAAGAATGAGAACACATTTAATGTCTTTGGGTGCTGATGTTTGGGATGTCGTTGAA
>ML816372.1:97732-111509 GCA_009831015.1 Picea engelmannii | reverse complement strand
CCCCCCCCCCCCCCAACTGAAGTGGTTGCATATCCTCATGCAACTTAGGGTAGGTTATGGAAGGAAAGAGAACATGGCGAGGAAATTTTCCAAAATATTCAAGTCAGTATATAAGGAATTGTGTGATTAAAGCTTAGAAAAGAACACACCTCCACTTACCCAAAAAGTAGATGTAGTTGTTGTGGTTGTTGGATCAAGAAAACGTGACTAGCGTTGTAGCTGCAACTGCTGAAGAAAATAATATCTGACTGTGACTGATGGAACATGGAAGGTGTCACTGCTGCAAGATCAAGAAAATAGAACTGCTAATGTTGTTGCTGCTGTAACTGGATGATGGAAAGTGAAGGAATTTGAACTGCTATTGTTGAATCATGAGAAATGTGGAAGGCAAAGAATATGGAACTGTGGTACTCTCATAGATCCGAAATCAAACTGCTGCAACTGCTAAGGGATCATGAAAAAGTGTATAGTCTTCACCCACTACAAAACCGATGGTACAATTATCATCATGCAAATGAATGTGTCGATGTCAAGCATGAAGAGAAATCATTGGATTACCGGCCATTGATGAATACCATTAACCAATGCGAGACAAACTCATCAGTGATGTCAATGAGTGTCAAGGTACTTGAGTACATCTTGCGAAGTGAGAATAGATGGGTTGATGTCAAGCCACTTTCAAGATCTAACGATCAAGGGACATTGATGTATTCCCATGATTCCTAGCGAGAGAGCTTGCCATTAAGGCATGCAAGCCTCTAGGTACTTAAAATGCACTCTAGTATATTTCCCAGATAATTTGTCGAGGTTGATGGGGCAAGACTGTTGAAAGGTGGGCCTTAAGGAATCCCACATCAATCAACACGAGTTTGTAAAAAGATTGGTATGACTATAGATGTAAATATCTCAGTAGCAACAAGGTTTATGGCAAGGAAATGTAATCATGGAAAGGGACTTTGTTTTATTCAAAAGGAAATCTGGAAAGGAAAAAATGAACTGAAAAGATAAAGGAAATGATGTATGCAACTCAGAAAAATAGGCGTGTGTGAAGTCATGAAAGTTAAGGCAATGGAAGATGGCTTCAACACAGGGATGACCAATCGACTTTGAAGGATAAATCAGATAGTGTCACATCATGGTCGCTGTGTAACAACAAACATCAAGATGCGCAAAAAGTTTTTGTGTAACAACAAAATGTTTATGTGTATCAGCATGGTCGTTGTGTAATAGAAAACATCAATATGCGAAAAAAGTTGATGTGTAACAACATCATCATGAAGATCAACTCCTTCAAACTGTTTATCAAACATGTTTTTCTGAAAAATGTTGTGATTCTTGAAGATCATTGTGGCATGGAATGAAAGCATATTGTTCCTGCAATCAATCTTGTGAGAGCAACGTAGATGTAAAATGAAATATTAAGTACAAATGAGATCAATTTCAAAAATGCAGTTATACATGTTGTCCGCACTTGTTGGTTTTGTCATTGATTGCTGCCAAAATGACTCTAAGAAAAACAAATGAGTATTAAACGTAAAAACATGTATTGAAATTATGAGCCTGGTGATCATACCCATTTTACATGTAAAATCCTGCGAATCAAATGCACCATCCTATTTAACAAAGACTCTTTCCCGAACTTCTTCATCTGCACCCTTTATAGATTTACTATTTCATGTTGAAGGTTAAAGATTGAGAAGTTCTAGCAATGACCTGAAATAACAAATCAATTCTTAAAAATGCACAACTGAAACATAATACCAATACATTGAGTTGTACATCAAAGGATAGGTCTGATTCGACAAATAGAAAGTGTGTCAATGGAGACCTAGCCGTGTATGATGTAAATTAATATTGGTTGCGTTGCATGCTGTGAAAAACCTCCAGATCTTATAGAAAACCCTGACAAAAGAATCCAATCGTGGTATCTATAATCCCACAACAGTAAATGCTTCATGTCATTTGCGAATAAGAAAGTCTCCAAGATGATCAGTTCGATTGCGCAAGTAATCCTCTGGAATTGGATGCAAGAAAAGTGAACATGCTGAACAACTGGACTCTCTCCACAATATCAGAGGATTTCTCCATCCTTAATATGTTCTCCAACTCCTCAACATTTGGGTAGAATACTGGCAGGTTGAAAGAATCCATCTCCTTGTTGGCATATACCTGGTAATCTAGTTCACTGATTGGGAAGATTTTGAACTCATGCCAGATGGGTTTCAAACCCTATCCGAGTTTCTACGTGCTGGTTTTTCAAGACTGGTATCTCAGTTTCTTGGGTTCCCTGGCCTCAGTTTAAAAAAACAAAACATAACAAGAGTAACAACCATCCACAAATCTTTAGTTTCTTTTACCCAAGGTCTTTGATGAAATTGTCTCACACGTACTTTACACGTATTCCATTAAGCAATTTATTTCAATTGTCATAGATCTGGTATCCATTTTAAACACGCACTTCCAATCTGCAAAACCCACCAAATTCTAGAGAAAACTTAAAATTTGCATCATGTCGGCCATGCATAACGAATAGTGCCACATGAATTTGCAAAAGCTTTCACACCATTGTAGAAAAAAAAATAGATTCAAACTCAGAAGGCATAATACAAACAAAAAAAATGACTTTCTTCTTTCTGGGAATGAGATTTCCAATATGCAATAACAAAACATTTCAAAGAGAATTTTCATAGTTCTAAAGAAGATATTAGAGAGAAACCGATTGTACTGCATATAAACATTCCTGGAAAAAACCGTCACCTCGTCAACAGAGGATTTCATTGATGAATTCATTGGCTCATTGCGTTCATGGATAAAGCATTTTCTAGGGATGAGATCCAGGAGAATATTTATCACAATAGTTGCATATCAATTTGTTGAGTGGCATAGTCATGCTGTGACAATCAAACTGGTGTTCATAATGCTAGGTTTGCATGCCCTCGTGGAAAATTCGTGGGGGCTGATGGTTTTTAAAATAAGATCGCTAGTCTGTTGACGGGCAAAATTGACCGCTCGTCAATTGGAGGAGTGAATCCGGTCCGGGGTTGTCTACTTAACCCAATCCATTTAATTTGATCCACTCCGATGGGTTTAGCGGCTCCGTTAGCCGATCTAAGTCCTAAGAAAGTGAAAAAAAAAACTAAGGAAGATAAAATAAGTTAATGAATAACACTTGCTGAAAACTATATACAGATCTAATATATATTTACAGTTTACTAAGTAATGTTTATAACATAAATCTACTTATTGTATGTATAATATATATAAATGAATTTATTTCTAATATATGTATAACATTTACACAATGCAAATTTTAATCTAAATCTGTGAAAATCGAATATGGATTGATTTATTAAACAACAACAAAGCTATCATTCAATCTTTTTGATTTATTTTTTTATGATGTTTATAAACAAGAAATGAAATTACAAACTGTCTAATTGAAAACAGAGATAACAAACAATGGAATTTGTTTAGTATGCAAGAAATTTACGTAATAATTAAACTAATGAAATAAAAATAACAAACTGACCTGTAATCACATCCCATATTTGTCCTGTGTATAGCATCCAATCTCGTTGTTTGATGAGGCAAACCCACAATAGGTCCTACAAATGCTTCTCGTAAACGTGAAGCAATAGTGATTGAATCCAAATGATAGAACATAAAAGAGATATAGTAACAACAATCTTATAATTTCACAAGTGGCCACATTGAGATAAATCCTGTTGTGAAAACTTGTGTATAAATATTCAACGAATGATGAAGATAAATCTCTTAATCTCAAGTTTGAATAGTATAATTACTGTATGTTAAATACAAGGCATAAAACATGGATATCATATAAATTTTATCATATCAATCTGCAATAAACAATGAAAGCTAAAGAAATCACAATCTAATTACAAATCGAAATAATCATAACTTGAATAAAAACACGATATAGAGAAGCTAAAGCTGTGCAAATATCATATTCTATTCAAGTCTGTGAATCAGAAATCCATATTTTTTGCCCCAGGCAGAGATGATTTCAAGTTTACAAAACAACATACTTATATAGGTTCTAGGAACAAAACGTTTCCTGTTGATAACATCCAATCTGTTTTAAAAAATGTGGGGGATGCAACCTCCCAGATTTTACTTGATACCAAAAACTAACAGCCTAATATATTAACTAAAAACATAAAGATAGTATGGATGAGAGATGCCAACAGTGCTTCAAATCTCCTTAGAAATCATGGGTTCCTGAAAACAAATAAAAATAAAAAGATTTCAGATGTACTTTCAGTTATCAAAACAAGTAATTCAAATTTTTCTAACTAGCTACAGAATCTCACGATTCTGTAGATAGTTATAATTATAACTAGAATCATATTTTATTCAATCAAACAAAACAAACTAAAAATTAATCTGTGCAAATAAATCGTGTAAGCTAAATTGAGAAAGACAGAATCATACTAAAATTTTAAAAGGATCATACCTCAAATTAAGGGATTCAAACTAATCAAGCAATCTTTGAATTTACTATTGTAGTTGTTGCTTCCACGTTCTTAAAAACAACAGACCCTGTGGTTTTTTGGCATTTGTCTTTGGTTTGAGCTATGGATTGGAGTCTTCTATTCTCCTTCGTTAACAAATCCACCTGGTCTTCCAAGGATTTATGTCGAGACTGTAGTAAAGGCACATCCTTGTAATACCTTTCGATCCAAGATCGACATTCATTACAGTACGGCTGTATAGACTGTGTATCGGCACTGATAGTATTAACAGGTGGGGAATCGTCCATTTGACCTGTAGGTTCATTACTGAGTTTGATTCCAGGAAAATCAGGATTGTCCTTTAGACACGGTGGTAGGTTAGTAACATAATCATAGGGTCTGTCAGAGAAAAGTCCATATGAATATGGATACTCTTCAGCCAGGAACCTTTAAATCTCTGAATCCGAATCTTCACTTACCACAATTGTGTTTTTGTCTGCACAGGGCTTGGGTTTGTTTCAAGCACACCATGAAACCCAACGAGCAACCCTTTTACTCTTATAATTGACATCGATGCTTCCTTTAAGCTTTTTCCTTGTGGATTTTTTAACAGTCTTAACACAACCCTTAGGATATGAATCTGGTTGAGTGTCGGGTTGGGTAGAATCAGGGTAGGTCAAGGGTTCCAAATTAGAAATAGGATCACATGGCATGAGAGAAGGAGGAGAGATGGTAGGTTTCACAAGGGTTTCTGTGATGACAGGTTTCTCAACTTGTCACAACTCACTATTACCGAAACCATTTCACAACACAAAAGAATCCCAGTTATTGTTGTTCAATTGCAACTGATGTACCATGATAATTTTGATTAAACCATGATGGAATAAACTAGCATCAGATTTCTTCCTTTTAAACTGCTTTCCCATCTTGTACAAACTTCTAAGGAGGAAATAAGGCATGTTCAGTGGGAAATCAATAAAGCTCATAAGCAATCGTAGGTGATACAAGAAAACCAACCCAAATATCCCTTCACAGGTAATGAACTATTTCACAATAGCTAACAGATCATGCCACCTAGGTTTTAGAGACAAGGCAGGCATACCTCGGTCGTAGCTGGTAATTTTCCTTGAGGTGAACAACAATGACTAGGGGACCTCTTCAACCTCTGCGTTCTTGAACCACTTTTTCCCCATAGATGGTAAACCGGTAGCTTGGATTATAAAATCTTCATTTACCTCAAGTTGAACATCTCCTATTTTTTCTCTGCAATCGTCGAATGTGAACGCGAATTCTTGAATAACTCTTAGATTGAAACCCTCAAACTTTTCAATAAACACATGCCAGCCGTTCCTTTCTAAGTCATCTCTGGCATTGTCAAACGATAACAAGGTCTGGATGCCATTAGGCTCAATCCTCACCACAGGAGCCATGGCTAACAACAGGGAATCAACACGGAAATCGGAGGTAGGTTTTGATCGAAAAAACACAGAGCCATAGTCCCGAGTTTCCTCAATGCAATGCAAAGACAGTTCGAAATGGTAGGTAGGAGCATTAATCACCATGCGTGGGAAAGAGATCGTGAGGCCCGAGGCCATTCAGAGCAATAATACCATGTTGTACCTCATATGAAACCTTGGGATATGGGTAGTGTAAGGATGTAAGCGCTTGTATACCATAGAGCGCACATATTCATGACTTGATTACAAGGTAAACGTTTCAAATAAACATTGTATTAAAAAAAATTCTTATGAATCAAATCCCCATTACTATTAATCGAATATTGATGAGTGGGAGGTTTTTTTACTTATGTAACCAAGACACGTTTAGGACCAAGGAGTTATAACAAGGAAAACAACCATGTTCATAGCGAAATATGACAATTCGACAATAGACCATATGAACATTAATCCTTTGATCAAAAATCAAAATCAAGTGTGAATTCCAGTTGTGAGTTTTCATGCTTATAGTCATGAAAACAAAAATTGAAAGTCAGGTATGTAAAAAGCAGCAAGTGATAACTGTCGTTTCTCATAACAAGTAGTGCAAATTTAGAGACCCTGTGTAGGCAGCTTATAAAAATAGAAATTATATTATTGCTACCAACAATGGTGACACATTGGGAGAAGCAATTATCTCTGCCAAATGAACAGATTCAGATTAGGATAATCAGAAAAAAAATTAAATCGAAAACAACCGAAAAGCTATCTAAACATCATTATCAATTATAAAGCATTCCAGTTTCAGATTACTGTTATTTTAAAAAGACGAAAACTAACAACAATCTTAATAGAAGAGAGTCACGGTATTAAAGTTAAAATCTTCAATACTATTGATAGAGCCGCTGCTGCTAGCAGGCATCCATAGCCTCGACAGGGATGTCATTTAACCCACTCCGATATCTGCATCCTGCCAAGAAGTTCCAGATCAGAACGATGGACATTTAAGGTCAAAATAATCCATATCTGAGAATTTTCATATACCTGACATTGCTTCATTACTAGCGGGCCTGTTCAGTACCCCGACGAAGTTATCTTGGCGTCATTCATGCATTTATCTGCTGCCAACAAACCTGTTCAGTATCTCGACGGGTTTACAAGAACTTCCCACAACCCTCTGAAATTTTATTTAGTTTTAAGATTTTAATAGAGCCTGGTGACGCTGAAAATTCTGATTTTTTGACACATCTTAGTAAATAACAGACCTTGAAGAAAATTTTTAGTTGTCCTTCATTAAGATCTAGAGATAGTTTGTTAATAAACCGACTTTCAAGAGCAGGGAGACATCTCTGAGTTGTTCTCTTAAGGAACAGAGGCATCGTAAGAAGAATTTTTATGGATGATCGTGAGTATCTTGAGTTGCAAATTGAAATCAAGAAACGCTTTTCAAACAACGAGTTATCTTTAACATGGTTGCAAACTTCAGAAAAAAAATATCACAATTGATGCTTAAACAACCTTCAACAGTCATTTTAGAGGGGAATTTTTTCTGTTCTCTTTGTCTGAACTAGCCCATGATGCAGGCATGTGTGTCCGAAAAAAGAAAGACTAATAAGAATAAAGGAAAAAACAAAACAAACTAGAAAAGAAAAGCAAAGAGCAAGAAAAACAAAAATATTTACACAGTGTACATGTGTGTTTCATTAGGCAAAGTACTTTTTTAGAGCTTGGCCATTCACTGGAAAGGTGTCTGGCTGTCCCTCTAAATTCTGTAATCGGAAGGAATTGGGACCCAATTTCTCAGCAATTAAAAATGGTCCTAGCCACAAGTTCTGAAACTTTGTATTCTCTCCTTTTCCCTCATGCGGTTTGTCCCATTTTAGGACAAGGTAACCTACCTCAAAATTTATGTCAGAGGAAGAATTGGAATCGAACCAGTTTTTAACAATGAGTTGATGTTGATCCAATTTCCGTTTTGCTTGAGCCCTCACTTCTTCTAATTTTAACAAAGCTTTAATTCGATTCTCCAAAGGGGGACAGTCCTCTTCTTGTACTTTCTGCGATAGATGCAGAGAGGGAAGGAGGACATGTAGTGGAAGAATCACTTCTCTTCCGTAAACGAGAAAGAAAGGTGAATTACCCACAACAGTTTTAGGAGTTACTCTATCAGCCTAGATTGCGTTTAACAATGCGTTATGCCAATTTTTATGGTTTTCAGAGACCGTTCTCTTGATGATTTTGATCAGATTTTTATTAGTCGATTCTACCAAACCGTTGCCTTGGGGGTAATAGCTAGCAGAATACTTTAATTTAATTTCTTTTTCTAGAGAGAAATCACTCATCTCAAGAGACGAAAAATAAGAAGCATTATCAAATACCAGGCATTCAGGGATACCGAAACGAGTAATAATATTCGAATTCAAAAAAGATATTACCTGGCTGGTATTTACAACTTTTAATGGGGCAGCCTTAGACCACCTAGTGAAGTAATCTGTGGCTGTTATGATATACTTATGATTTTGTGAGGATGGCGGATTGATTGGGCCTATAATATCTAGACCCCACTGCTAAAAAGGGGAGTCTACTGAAACTAGTTGTAGAGGGAAGGCTTGTTTCTGTATCCGTCCGGATGATTTTTGACAAATTACACACTTGCGACACAAAGCATGAGTGTCTTTAAAAAGGGTAGGCCAGTAATAACCTACTCTTAATACTTTATGGACAGTGGTATCTCCACCAAAATTCCCACCAGCTTCTCCTGCGTGCAATTCCAATAAGACTTTTTCTGCTTCATCTTTCTCAAGGCAGCGCATTAGTACTCCATCAAAATTTTGACGAAACAGAATACCATTAATCAGCTAAAAATAAGCAGATTTTAATCTGAGTGCTCTCCTTTTAGTGGGATCAAGGTGATGGGGAGTTGATCCGTGTATAAGACAAAATTTTATATCATCATACTAGGGACTAACAGGGTTTTGTGCACAACATATTTGACTTTGATAGTGTTGTCCTAGATTTAACATATCATTTTCCTCTTGTTGTCTTGCAGCTGAATCAACGACCAATTTTCATAACCCTTGGCCTCTTACTATTTGTGGTGGGGTGATTTCTATATCATACTCTTGCAAGGATGTGACCCAGTTTGCCCTTTCTTCGCCTAGTTCTTTCTGTACTAACATATTTCTAACAGTCGGGTAAGGGACAATGATTTTCGTTATAGATTTCAAAAGATAAGATTGGAAGTGCTTTACTGCTTTAAAAATAGCATAGGCTTGTTGATCTACTGATTGGTAATTAAGTTTCGCCCCCTTGAATGTTGAGCTCATAAAGGCGATTGGGACTTTGTTGTTTTCAGCGTTCTTTTGAGTCAGGACGACAACATATGAACGGTCAGAAGAAAATGTGTAGAGGGTGAATTCTTGTGAAAAGTCAGGGCTCATTAGAGAAGGAGCGTCTATTATGGCCTTTTTTATTGAATTAAAAGCTTGGCTTTCTAAAGGTCCCCAATGGTATTGTATGTCCTTTTTTATTGGGTTTTGTAATGGTCTCACCATTTCTGAAAAGTTGGGGACGAATCTCCTAACAAAGTTTATCTGACCTAAGAAAGATTGCATGGAATTTTTTTACGAGGGAGGAGGTAGTTTCGAAATGAATTGGGTTCTTTCAGGGTTGATGATCATCCCTTCACTTGATACAATGAATCTGAGGATTTTACCTTGTTCTACTGCGAAGATGGATTTTATAGGAATCAAAGAAATGTCGTACTTACGACATCATTGTAGAACGGATCTTAAATAAGCTAGATGATCTGTTTTATTTTTCGAGAAGACGGTGACGTCATCGAGGTAAACTACTACAGATTGATTGATTAAGCCTCAGAAAGCGATTTCCATCACTCTCTGGAAAATGGCACTGGCGTTTATGAGTCCGAAGGGCATATTTCTGTAAGCGTAGGTTCCCCATGGAGTGCGGAAGGTGGTTTTGAGTTGGTCTGGAGGGGACATCAGGACTTGGTTATACCTTGAAAAACTATCCAACAAGGATAATATTTCAGAACCAGATACCTTTTGAAGGATCTGTTCCATGGGAGGGACAGGGTAGTTGTCTTTATCAGACGCTCGATTAAGATTTCGGAAATCGACACATAGTCATATTTCACCACTCTTCTTTCAGACATGGACAATATTAGAGACCCATTGTGTGTGCCTAACTGGGAAGATTATCTTAGCGTTCAGGAGTTTGTTTAATTCCTTCTTGACAGTTGGTTCAAGTTTTGGGTGCATTTTCCTTAACTTTTGTTGAAAATGTTGGGTTTGGGGTTTCATAGGAATAACATGTTGTATGGTGTTAGGATCAAAGGTTTTTAGGTCATCGTATGTCCAGGTAAAAACATCTTTGAATTCCTTAAACAACTTAATAAACACTACTTTTTCTTGCTCAGAACACCCCACCCCTAAATTAATGCACTGTGGATTGTCTTTAGTTCCCAAATTTACCTTTTCATGCGTCAAAGAGGAACTACTCGTTTTACAGTTCACTGATTTTCGGAACTTGTCGTGAAGATCATAAAAAAATTTCAATCTAACTACAGATTTTGGGATAGAATTTACCATGTCTGATGAAGATTCTGGAGATCTTGGATCTGGTATTACCGTAAAGTCACGAAGATTTTCGTCATGTGTACCTTCGCCAATCACCGTGCCCTGGAAAGTTACTTCCATATGCATAAAACTTATAATATGTTGATCATCATCGAAGACTCTCCAATTCATGTTGTTTTCTGGGATGGACGGTCTGAACAACAGTTCGACGGAGAATGCATTCAGAGATAAGCCTTCTGCAGGGAAAATTTTTGAAGCTACGTTAGCTAACAAATCAACTTCCGAATTATTCAATCTAGGAATAGAATTTATGTTAAATGCGACAAACTTATTCATCAAATTCCATGCCTCAGTTTGGTAGCTTTTAAGGTGCGGAGATAAACAATGGATAGAATTTTTTACCTGTCTAACCACGATTTTCGAATCACCAAAGACAGTCAAATTTTGAACGTTCATATATAATGCTTTTCTAAGGCCTTGCAATAGTGCCTCATATTCTACTGTGTTGTTTGTACATTTGAATTCTAACCTGCAAGAAATCAGGGTCTTGTTACCTTCTGGATCAATGATCATGCAGCCTGCACCAGCTCCTTCCTTGGATTTTGACCCATCAAAGTAAAGATACCATATTTGATTGTTGTCGGTTGCATGTGACCACCGGGCATAAGCTGTTGGTTGAGTATATGTCAAAATTTTAGACTGTTGTTCCGAGTTAGTGATAGTGGAATTTTTGGCCATGAAATTACCGAAAAAAGTATCCATCTCCTGTATTTCAGGCGAATCGGCAGAAGGAGTGAATGGTTCATTGGGATCATTTAAATCAGTCACCTTGAACTTCAGATAATGTTCACAATTTACCTTGATTTTGTTGGGCTTTCCATTCTCGGGTAGCCACAAGTGAGACCAGTCCATTGCAAAGTAGCCGTGTAATTGTTATGACCAGTCTCTGCTTAAAAACAGACCATAAACTTCTGGGATATCTACAACAATAATATCAATCACTTGATGAAATTTAGGGTTAGACGACAATCTTATAAGCACATTTCTTAATTCGCCTATTACTTTAACACTAGTTTGATCAAGCTGGATAATCTTCAAGGTGGGTGGTTGAAATTCGACATTAATCTTTTGACAAACAAACCAAGGCATTACGTTAGATGATGCTTCTGAATCTACCATGCAGTTATGCACATTCCTATTGAAAATTTCAAAAGTTAACAAAAATGGAGAGACATTTTTGTGAGTACTAATAGTGGAAGCTTGTTGCTTTTTACTCGTGGCTTCTAAAACTGATTTATCTACATCTGTTACATTATTTACAGGAAGGTCTCTTTTCTCGTGAGGATCAGAAGTAGTTTTGGCGGAGGCCTTCTGAAGAACTTTGGGGTTGTTCTGGACACCTTTGTTACTGCTCATATTGCCATTTTTGTTGTTCTCTACAATATTTTGTAGCATTTTTTGTAGAAGAAAAGGGAATTTTAATAACTCATAAACAGAAATGGTATCCCTAAGATTCTTTAAATCTTCAACCAAATCATAATCTAAACTTGAGTTTACTGAGTTCTGTTTAGTCTCAATCGATTTAGACTGTTTTGGAGGCAAAGTCATAATGATTTCAGAGGAAGGCTTATTTGTTGTCTTGCTCCTAGTATTGTAAGGATGCACCGTTTCAAAATTAGCTTAAAAAATGCTATCCGAAAAATGTCCAAAAATGTTCAGAGAATATTTATCTTCTTCTATTGTCTCTTGTTCAACTACTTCTTCAGGAATTTTAGGAGGCACTAAGTTATCGTGTGCTTCTAGAATCGTTTGAATAGACAATTGCAGGCTTTCTAGATTTAGGCCTTCAGTATTTGAATTAGGTCGGTTGGTGGGAAAAGGCTTCCTGAAAGGGGGGTTGTAAGGCCCTTTGCTTGAAGAAGCTTCTTCAGACGTCCTTTTCAAATCTATAACTTGATTGGACAGTTTTTGAATGACTTTCTATAAGTTTTCTAAATCCGTGATTTAAGGTTGAGCTTTGTTTTGGGAAGGTCTAGGGAGGATTTCAATTTTCATTTTGGAAAATGAACTAGTCTCTATCTCGTTGCTAGTAGTGTATTTTAAGCTGAGGATGTCTTTCTCGATCTGACTGGCCTCTTCGAAGGCTTCTAACAATGTGGCTTTCTTGGATCTCTTTACCCAAATGGATATGCTTTGATGTAATGCTTTCATATAATATTTTATAATAAGATTCTCGGCAGGCATCGAATCCATAGGAATTTGGTTCTTTAGTGTCAAGAAACTTTGATTAAAGTCTTTGATCTTTTCTTTGGGGTTCATTCTTAAACTAGAAAGTTCCATGACTAGAACTTCTGGGGACTTGTCGTCTCCGAACTTCTTAAGGAAACATGATTCAAATTTCTCCCATGACATGATGGTGTGGGGTTGTTGGGCAAAGTACCAGGTAGAGGCATTTACCTCAAAGGTGTAGGGAAACAATCTACAGACTACGTCTTCATGCTTGACACTATGGAGTCTAATGGCTAACATAAACTTTTTGATGTGATCTTTGTTGGGTATGTGTTATATTCTTTGCATGTGTGTGTGTGTGGGTGCGTCAGATACGATAACTGCGTCTGATGATCCCTTCACCTGGAGCTCTGTCATGTGCATCGGGTGCTTTCCTAGGGGGGTCCCAGGGGGGGCCAGGTATGCCCCGCCCTGGTTACGCGCAACGTTCGGGGAAGCGCCCCAAAATTTGTTTTTGGGCTGTTTTTTCTATTTTTAGCAGATTTGTAAATTTATCCCGGATTAAGGGATTAGGGTTTTGGTATCTACGGAATACCTAAAAACATTGTATATATTGTATGGAAAATGGTGAAATTTGATATAATGAAAATAAGAAAGGTTTTCCCGGTTGAGGGTTTTCGGTATAAAATCTCTGTGTACTCTGTGTATGAGCCATTGATTAATTTTTGTATTGCATAAGAATCTATATGCATTTCTTTACTTCACAGATTTAAAACTTACATGTGGTATAAGAGCTCGTTTTTGGCTTTAGAGGGACGCCTTTGTTGCTAAGGGTTTGGCTCGGTCTTGATAGATCAATTTTATATTAGGTCTATGATAAACCTGGGTTTAGTGGGAGCTTTTGCAGTGGAGATTCGAGTAAAGAAAGAGGAATGGCGAGCTCATCTAGAATCGAGATAGATAAGTTCAACGGTAAAAAATTTGAGCTATGGAAGCTCAAGATGGAGGACCTTCTTGTAGACAAAGAACAATGGAT
>ML816372.1:73375-88590 GCA_009831015.1 Picea engelmannii | reverse complement strand
GAGCGTTAATCACCATGCGTGGGAAAGAGATCATGAGGCTCGAAGCCATTCAAAGAAATAATACCACGTTGTACCTCATATGAAACCTTGGGATATGGGTAGTGTAAGTATGTAAGCGCTTGTATACCATAGAGCGCACATATTCATGACTTGATTACAAGGTAAACGTTTCAAATAAACATTGTATTAAAAAAAATCTTATGAATCAAATCCCCATTACTATTAATCGAATATTGATGAGTGGGAGGTTTTTTTACTTATGTAACCAAGACACGTTTAGGACCAAGGAGTTATAACAATGAAAACAACCATATTCATAGAGAAATATGACAATTCGACAATAGACCATATGAACACTAATCCTTTGATCAAAAATCGAAATCAAGTGTGAATTCCAGCTGTGATTTTTCATGCTTACAGTCATGAAAACAAAAATCGAAAGGCAGGTATGTAAAAAGCGACAAGTTATAACTGTCGTTGCTCATAACGAGTAGTGCAAATTTAGAGACCCTGTGTAGGCAGCTTATAAAAATAGAAATTATATTATTTCTGCCAACACAGTCACACTATGACAAATACTGCACCAGAATTTTGAAACGCGTGGGTGTAGGGTGCGAAAAGTGAATGTTGTTCTTAGGGTTCTCTGCCCATAATCTATTTGATAGCCTTGGTGACCGCCACGTAATACAAGGAGAGAAAACCGTGTCACTCTATGGCCTTCTTGATTTTTATTTTCTAGGAAATATCGATCCAAACATTATCTCATTCATTCTGTCTCCAGTAACAAAATGATCAACAACCATTTTTGAATCGCTCACCCTTGCCATTGGTATGCGCATCTGAAGCAATAAGGAAGTTATTATGTGATGAGCAAGAATACTGCCCAATTTAACAGATTGGCAGTTGTCTCGTGGCCTGAAGAAAACTCGTTTCTTTAACTTGCTCAAACTTTATTCTCTAGATGTCATCTGTAAGGGGTGACATTCAACCTAGAAATACCAATTCCGTCCAGATATTGAAAAATATAAGTCAAAATTTCCAATTCCTGGTAGAGAAGAAACATGGGACTTTCATCCACAGGCGCCCGCAAAGGGACTACCACCAGCAGATCGAACAGAAGTCTGAGAGTATAACGTTAGACTTTCAATCATGCAGATGTAGTTCATTAGAAAAGTCTGGCGTTGGCTCTGTGAGAGCATCATAAATCAGAAAATGGGGGGTAGATCTATGTACGAGATTGATGGCGGGGGAGAAGTGATATGGCATTGGAATAATTCCTTTTCAAAATGTCGATAAGTAGATCTCCATACAAATCGATGCTCCACTTGACGATCATGTACCAAAATTGCATTCAGTTATCCTACCAGTTGGGGTAACGAGAGATACAAAAACAGATTGGATCTCACAAATGAGAAATGATGGAAAATGGTAGGAAAATATGAAAAAATTATCTTGTAGATTGGATCTCGTCGATTTCCTGATATTTATTCTCTTGCGCAATCGTTTCGTCGCCTTGTAACCTAGTGTACCTGCTCACCTGCATGCTTGAGCACCATAACAACTTCTTAATGGTCAAGCACCAATAATATTCGTGTTTTTAAATTGGTGATTCTGTGTTGATAATGCTAATACTATATGTCTGTACGTCATGGATTACCATGAACACCACAGTCGAGAAAATAATCAAGCTATATGCAGCCAGTCATATTTATGGATCCTGCTCGAGAAGTTTCCAAAGCGAACCAGATGTAGATCATATTTTTGACAATGCATATGAACAAGGCATGAGGATGGTCGACTTGTTGTGTGTATTAATGAAATTTCCACCTATGAGCACTTCGTGATTTCACCTCCGTAGTGTCGTGTCAAAGACAAGAGGACACAAATCACCTCATCAAATCATGATTCAGGAAGAGTTCCAACCATGTCGGCTATCAAAATCCTTTAAAGGGTGTATCTCTCTAAGTCCAGATGTTGAAAGTGAGTGCCTGATCTTCCCATATCTCCCGGATGCCACATCATGTAAAACAACAAACAATCGATTAAACTACACATCCAAATTCAAATACAGTGAATACATGTAAGTCGATTAGGGAAGCATAATATCTATAAATCATAACTTAATTCTAATTTCTCATAACAATAATGAAGCCAAG
This sequence comes from Picea engelmannii, assembly GCA_009831015.1. Classification (NCBI taxonomy): domain Eukaryota; kingdom Viridiplantae; phylum Streptophyta; class Pinopsida; order Pinales; family Pinaceae; genus Picea; species Picea engelmannii. The sequence continues at coordinate 86,434 of ML816372.1, read as the reverse complement.
AATAATTGCATCGTTAGGATTTATGACAGAGACCACCTATTCTCTTGACATGCCGGCTCAATATCGTATATGCAATCTAATGAGAATTATTTTAAAACAGAGACAGGGAGTTTAATTCTACAACGCCATATTGATCTCGTTGATCACGAAGATCTTTCGCAAGAGGGCACCGTTAAGAATATTCTGTAAGAGGCACATTGTAATGCGATTTTTCTGAGATTGAGTGTGCCAACCCAAGCTAAATGAGAAAATGATAGTAATCTTGAAAACATGGTTGGATTTGCAGAATAGAGTCTCTGGGATAAAAAATGGGGTATGATGACAACAAAAGAGAGGTAGTCGATGTGTGTACTCGACTCTGAGATCACAAGGGACTCTGCGCATAGCTCTACTAATCCTAATATCATAAAATACACGATCACTCAAGAAGAGCAGGTGGTTGAGCCTTGGATCATGCTTTGAGTACTGAGAGCGCTGGAAAGAGTCAAATATTCATGGAGTATTTTAGTCAATGAGTGGTTTTTATTTCTTATATATGACAGTCTGCATCAATGATTTGATTATGAGGAAAGAGTAAAGGGTGGTGTTCAAATCAATATTGAATAAGTGGGATAGAAGGATAGTGTAAATGGCAAAAAACTCGGGATCACATTCCACAAACCACATGAGATAAGTTTCTCGTGAGAAAATAATTCAGAAGGAAAACATCCAGGAAACAAGGTCAAAACCATGATGTTGATGCCCAATCTTGCAACAATCAACAAATCTTTGAATGGATCGACACCATAAAACAAATTTCTAGTTTGATATGGTTATGATTTGATTTGAGATCGCCCTTATCATGTGAATATTTTATTTTTTTGCATAAAATCTTCCTCTTAATTATGTGAATAAAGGCTATCTTTCTGTAGTTTTTAATGACTGATAAGCGTTGAGAATTTTTATGGATTTTATTCCCACTAGAATTTATTGAATATGACAAAAATGGTAGGGAGTTGCAACAACCCAAATTTGCAAAGACTATGATCGGGATTCGAAATTTTAGTTGATTCTTCCACATTTTTAACTTTTGTCATTATTTTTATTAGGTTGGAAGGATTTAATGTTGCCAACTGTATTCAATGTCAAATGATACAACTAACAATGAGGGAAAGCTATGATATTGTTGCTACTCAAACTCAGGGATAAACCTAGATCAAAAGTTAAAGGCGAGAAGACGCATAGTTTCAACCACTGTTTCAACACGATTTTTATAGTTTTAGCATGATACAGACATAGTTTCAAAAATGGACCAGACCATAAGTTAAAAATGAAAAGAGCACAGGCATGAAACTGATCAATCATTGTTACAGCAAAAACATCACTGTTACAACAAGTAAAATTTCGCTGTAACAACATGTAAAATTTCGTTGTATCAGCATGTTGTAACAGCAAAAATTTTCGTTGTATCAGCACACTATAAAAACATGTAAATTAGTTTTGTTTTTATTTGTTAATTTTTTTGTTTTTTTTTTTACTGTGTTTATTTGCAGGTCAAAGGATGGACGCAAAAACATTCATTCAAAATCATCCCTATTTTTGGATCCTCGTGATCGCATGAAGTGCGGAGGAGAGCATACTTATTAAACAATTAGAGAAAAAACGTTGTTTTATTCGTTAGCCTACCTATTCTATACTATTTGAGAATTAAATATTGGTTACGTGTAGGTAAATTTCCAGTGTATCCAAGCACACAACAGTAATAGGAATATATTATCTTTCAATTTCACAACTAAGGGTCGGAAATGTGTATAAGCATGCGAAATCTGTTGTTGAAACTCTAAATTAACAAAAGAAAAAGAAAAATTAAAAGAATCTAACCTGGTAGTCGCTTGAAACCATTGTTTGATATAGCTTTCATAGGCACGATTTCCCTCACTTAGATCATGCTGCAACTCCTCATTGTCCTCCTCAAGTTCCTCAGATGTTGATTCCTCGTTCGTTTTTGGAGGAGTATTTAAGCTCTGGGTTGCTGTCAAGATATCCTCTTCATGAGAAGAGGAGATCCTAACTTTCGCAAGGATTTGAGTGAGTTGTTCCAAGATGACACTCATAGTTAAATCATATTTCAAAAGGGGGTTCTTACAACACCCAAAAAAAAAAAAAAAATTGAAAATCACACTTGCTAAAACACATGAAAACATCTTCACTGTTGCAAAAAATGAAATTGTAGAAATTAAAATTGCTAGAAATTGAAACACTCCCTACATGCCCTTACCCATATGTCACCTCATAGTTAGGAGCATGAATAATCATACTTGCATGAAAATTCAAACTAAACTTCAATCCATTGTGCTTCCTTGGCAACGACGCTAAAATGTAGTATAGTGGTGAGTATTCCCACCTGTCATGCGGGTGACCCAGGTTCATTCCCCGACAATGATGCCAAAATGTTAGGCGGAAATATTGTCTCTTTAATTCCATTGTAGTACTTGCCCAACTATTTAATTTTTCAATCCGAGGTTCGTAGGCTTATGAAGCACACACACTATATATGCATGGATGAAGTAGAAGTAATCTAATCTAAATTGTTGAAATGAAATTAATCTAGGAAAGCATTGAAATTGCATAAGGGAAAAACAATACAACATGCGAAGAGTTGAACGATAATGGACATAGGTGAGCGCACACAATAAATCAATATCAAATTATATTACAAGAGTCAAAATGACAAAGCATGAAATAATAACAAAGCTAAGAATCCCCTTCTCCTAATTACAAGACTAAATTATGAATTACATGATCTCTAACTCTCAAGATAATCTCCACCATGAGTAACATGATGACCCTCATGAAGAGAGAACACTCTCTTATATACATGAGAGTCTTGAAGAGTGTCATAATTATAGATCCATTATTCTCTCAACCATTCTAAACTAATTTCCCATTATTAGAAGATATGATCCATTCAAATCCTCCACATATCTCTCACATATCTTAGATAAGATATGCCATCCAAATATTCCATGATATTCTCCTTTGAATATGCTTGAATGATTGTCCCAAATATTCTTCAAATCTTCAAAGCTTGAAGATGAAATTTGAATTTGAGGTTAGGTGGTAATATTTGACTTTGTTGAAATCTTCACATATGTCTGCACACATCATCAAACTCATCCAACCTTGATATATAATGAAAATATGTTATTTTTCTAATATTTAATCACAAATTCACTTATACTACTGAAATGAATACAATGGAAAATAATAAGGAGAAACCCAAGTATCATTTATGGAAATGGTGTGATAAAAGGTTAATGGGACGATGAAATGTAAGGAATGGTGAGGGGAAAAGAGGATATAAATGTGACATTTCTGAGGCCCAACACCCAGTTTTCCATGTTTCATTCTTAAAGAAGGTTATAGGCGACAAGATCCTAGTTCAAGCTATATTTCCAGAACTTGATGAGGAAGGAAAAATCATATTGGAGCCTGAAGCCATCATTGACACAAGAGTTCACCAGCTAAGGAATAGATTCATTTAAGAGTATCTCATTAAATGGAGGAAACTACCGACTGAAGATTCCACTTGGGAAGATGATTCATTTATACAGAAGCATCTAGAGTTATTCAAGCGTTGCAGACAACACTTGTCTCAAGGGGAGGGGCATGTTAAGCCCTAATATTGGCTCATTACCCCTTAATTGGGGCATATTACATCAGTAATGTTATTTTATTTATGTCGGCTTTATTCCATTAGTTGTAATTATACCTCCTAGTCTCCTATATATACCAAGGAGACATTTTCATTGGGAATCATCTTGGAATTGTCCATTTTTGTGGGCATAAGGAGGTTTCCCCCTCAAAGAGGCTTATTATCTGAATTTCTCTCTTTTTCAAGGCATTGAGTACTTATTCTGAGGTTTTTCTATGCTATATTGATATTTGGTTCTTAACATCACCAAAGGTAAATCCACTACAAGAGAGGCATCTTTTAAAGTAGATAAAAACATAGACTCCGATATAGATGAGATTGAAGCAAATTTTGTGAGAAGACTGAAGAAAGGATCAGGAAAATACAAAGGTAAACTGCCCTTCAAATGTTTCAATTGTGGTAATATAGGTCATTTTCCATCTAAGTTTCCTCACAAAAGAAAGGATCAGACATATGACGATGAAGAGAAACACAAACACAAGAAGGTCTATAAAGAGAATAATTTTAAGAAGAAAAGCCTTTGTGTAAACAATGATGATGATCCCTTAGATGATGAAAGCAATGACTCTTCTATTGAAGATAAAATAAATGATATCATGCTAATATATTTAGAAGATCTAAACATTGAAGATACAAGAAGTGAGTTTGATGATTGTGAAACAATAGTAGATCTTGAAGGAGAAATTGTCAGTGTCATGGAAAAGATTGATAGACTCGGAGAAAAGAAAAGAAAACAAAAACAATTACTGCTCAGGTATGAGAAAACATGCAATGAACCATCTGAAGAAATTGACCTATTGAAGGTTAAGTTAGAAGAATCTAAGAATATTGAAGACATCCTCAAACAACAATTGAAGGAAGCTGAAACAAAAGGTGAAAAATTGGAAGCTGAAGTAGTGACTGTCAGAAAAGATCTAGAGAAATTCCAGGCCTTATATCATCAGAATCTGACAAGTATTAAAGCCTTAGAAGATTAGCCTCCATTCTAAATCAACAAAGTAATTCAAAGTTGAAAATTGGTTTGGGTTATGAAGAGGGATCAAGTAGTGGTCAGCCAAGAAACAGAGAATCCATCAGGTTTGTCAAATCTACAACCATTGACATCAACAAACTTGCAGAAAAAAAGGATGAGAATCAGCCGCCAAGGAGGAGTGAAGGAAAATCTACTGAAACTGAATATGTAGAATAAATAAATAATACACCCTCTGCTCAAGGAAATCATCAACATGGAAGAAATCAACCTGCTCAAAGAAGACAACCATTTTCCAGGTACAAAGATTTTTTCTATGGATATTATTTTTACTGCTCTAACTTTGGCCACAAAGTTGTAAATTGTTATTTAAGATTTAGGCATGAGCAATCAAGACAACCAAGGAATAAATGTCTTCCACAACAAAGAATGAGACAACCAAATAACAAACAACCACAGACTAAAAATCATGTGATGGCTGGGAAAATGACGCAAATTACACATAATAATCATTATGATCCTTTATTCAATGAACTAGAATGTTACAACTGCCATAATTATGGACATAAAGTTGTAGACCATCGCTTAAAAAACTATAAGCCATATTCAAATAACAGAGTTGAAAACGTCAAGGTTTGGAAGAAGAATGAAGATAACAAGTGTGGATTAGTGTTGTCATCTCAAAGACAAAAATACACCTGGTATATTGACAGTGGATGCTCCAGTCATATGACAGGTGAAAAAAGTAAGTTCTTATTACTCAAAGAAAATAAATCAGGGAGTGTGACCTTTGGAAATGATGCTCCAGGAAATATCAGAGGTAAATGTCTAGTAATCTTAAGTAATGGAAGAAGCAAATCTCAAGATGTATTATTTGTTGATGGTTTAAAGCATAATCTTCTTAGTGTCAGTCAGATATGTGACAGAGGATGTGAAGTCACTTTCACTGCCAAGAATTGTAAAATAAAGACAGTAAACACAAGAGAGCTGATTTCAAAAGGGGTTAGAACTGAAAACAATATATATGTTTTGAAGGAAGATAAGGAGAAATGCCATTTAAGAAAACTTGATGAAATTTGGTTATGGAACGGAAGGCTTGGACACCTGAATTTTGATCATATTGTCAAACTGAATAATGAAGGATTTGTGAAAGACCTTCCAAGAATATCTAAGGCTAATAACTCTGTATTTGAATCATGTCAAATGGGGAAGTTGACTCGTGATCAATTCAAATTGAAGAGTTTCACATCTTCAGAGAAACCACTTCAAATTGTTCATATGGATTTGTGTGGACCATTGAAAAAGGAAGGAACTGAAGGAGAACGTTACTTTATTCTAGTCATTGATGACTTCTCCAAACTTAAGTGGGTTTCCTTTCTGAGAGAAAAATCTGATGCATTTGAGAAGGTCAAAAAGTTTAAGGCGTTAGATGAGAATCAGACAGGAAGGAATTTAAAGGAAATTTGCTCAGATAGGGGAGGAGAATTTATGTCAAGAGATTTCAAATAATTCTGTGACAGACATGGAATTAAAAGAGAATATACTATTCCAGGTACTCCTCAACAAAATGGAGTTGTAGAATTCCAAAATAGATCAGTTCAACAAATGGCAAGGGCTATGATGAGTGAAAGGGACTTTTCACAAACCTTCTGGGTGGAGGTTGTTCACATGATTGTTCATATTCTAAACAAAGCGCATCTAAGGTCAAACAATGATAAAAATTCATATGAGTTTTGTGTTTTGGTCGAACTGCATCAATCAAGCACTTCAAAGTGTTTGGAAGTAAATGCTACATCAACCATAATGATGATCATCTGGGAAAATTTGATAGTAGTGTTGATGAAGGTATCTTCTTAGGATATAAAACGAACTGTAAAGGATATAGATGCTTTAACAAAGGAATTCATAAATTAGTAGACTATATTGATGCTCGAATTGATGAAGAAGCTCCTGTAAAAGATCAACAGAGAATAAGCACTAAGCCAGATGAAAAATATGATGAGAATAATGAAGATAAAGAACAAAAAATATCAAAGTCACAAGAAGATGATGAATCAGGTGGAGAAGAGACACCCAGACAAGAAAAGTCAGGACAACAATCAACATCAAATCCTTCCTCCAGAATTAATCAAAAGAATCATCCTGAAAATCAGATAATTGGTGAGAAAGACAAAGGTGTACAAACCAGGAGAGGGATAATCAAATACACTGAGAAATCACATATAGCCTTCATATCCATGGTGTAACCTAAGAACTTTAATGAAGCCAGTAAAGACGTAAATTGGTTAAAATCAATGAATGAGGAATTGGACCAGATTGAAAAGAATGACACTTGGGAACTCGTTCCTTGGCCAACAAATAAAACTGTAATAGGATTCAAATGGGTCTACAAAAACAAGATGAATGAGAAAGGAAATATTGTAAGAAATAAGGTTAGATTGGTCTCCAAAGGATATGCTCAAATAGAAGGATTGGATTTTGATGAAACATTTGTGCCTGTAGCAAGATTAGAAGATATTAGAATGTTTCTTGCCTCTGCGTGTCATAAATAGTTTAAAGTCTATCAAATGGATGTCAAGTCAGCTTTTCTAAATGGAGATCTAAAAGAAGAAGTCTAAATGGAACAACTAGAGGGTTTCCAACTGTCATATAACTCTGAATTTGTCTGCAAGCTGAAGAAAGCCTTATATGGGTTGAAACAAGTTCCTTGTGCCTAGTATTACAGACTCGATAAGTATCTTCAAGACAAAGGGTTCAAGAGAGGAACATTTGAAAACAATATATATATCAAAATAAAGGGTAATGATTTTCTCATTGTGTTGGTCTATGTAGATGACATCATCTTCGGAAGTAATAATGCTTCATTGGTACAATGGTTTGATTCTGCCATGCAGTGTGAATTTGAAATGTCTATGATAGGGGAACTTCCATTTTTTCTTGGTCTACAAATTTCTCAAAGGTCTGAAGGAATATTTCTTTCTCAGGAGAAATATCTAAGAAAAATGTTGAAAAGGTTTCAAATGGAATATTCTACACCTATGAGCACACCTATGGTCACTGGATGCAAGTTAAGCAAGGATGATGACTCACCTAATGTTGATTAGAGTTCATATAGGTATATGATAGGAAACCTATTGTACATAACAACATCCTGTCTAGGCATAATGCATGTTGTTGGAATGGTACGAAGGTATCAAGCTGCACCTAAACAGAATCATATGTTATTTGTCAAAAGAATATTCAGATACTTGAAAGGAACAATGAACTATGGCCTATGGTATCCTAGGAATCAGAATTTTCAACTATCAGTCTATTCAGATGTTGATTGGGCTAACTACCTGGATGAAAGGAAAAGAACGAGTGGAGGTGCATTCTTCTTAGGAGATTCTCTTGTAGCATGGTTGAGAAAGAAGCAAGGTTCCATTTCCTTATTGACTACAGGAGATGAATACATTGTAGCTGCCACTTGTTGTACCCAAGTATTATGGATGATTCAGACACTTGTAGACTTGGAGGTAAAGTATAATGCACCGATCCCAATTCATTGTGATAATTCTTGTGCAATTTGTGTGTCAAAGAATCCTGTATTTCACTCCAATACCAAGCATATACCCATCAAGTATCACTTATTAAGGGAATAGGTAACCATCCAAATATCAGAATGATGATATCTTCACTAAACCGCTTGCAAAATCTCAGTTTGAGTATCTATGCCAGAAGTTGGGCATGACCCTGTTATCAAATTAAAATAGTCTATCTGATTAGGAGGAGAGTGCTCCTAGTATATATGATCATGGGGAGCATAGAGTCACTCTCTGTTTTCTTTGACATTGATGTCAAAGGGGGAGAAAAAGTTGTTTTCTGTATGCTACAGTTGGAGGTCTAAGCAGAATAGTGCAACCTTTTATGGTTGTCATCAATGCCAAAAGGGGAGATTGTTGGCATGTTTACAGGAAGAATGTGTTTGTAATTGATGGAAAGAAAAACAACGAACCAAACCTCGAGAGCACAAAAGATGAGAAATCTCAGAAGAGATAGTGGTTTCCATAAGTGCAAACGAGGTCCAAGAGACAGACTCGCAGGAGGAGCAAAGGTCAAGACCCATGAACACTTAGAAATCCTTCTAATTCATAGAGATCAGAAGCTCAGGAGGAAGAGAGATAGTGGTCATTGGATCACTGATCCAGAGGATCAAAAACCATTGGATTGAATTAATGAAGGATAGGATAAGCGTGGAAAAATGATTGAGAATTCGATCATCCAAATTTTCGTCAGCCATCTGATTGATATAATTTGAAGGACATGATAAGCAAGGGATGAGATCTGAGATATTAATCACCCGAATTTCCATCAGTCGTTGGATAAAAATAAGTGGAAGGATAGGATAAGTTATAATAATGGCGTGATAATCTCAGTGGTTTATAATTGGGCACTCAGATCTATGGTCGATAGGGCATATCGAACCCCCCTGACCTTTCTTCCTTTATCCGTGGGGAGGGGGGGGGGGGGTTCCGAGTTAGTGGTATTTCCCATGTGGGACCCTCATACATGTCACTTTATTGTCAACTCGGAACCCCCTTGCTCATTACCACTTACCGCCTAACCCCTCCTTCGATTAAACCACAAAACCACTCATACATACCACCTCTGCGCTCCGACGTCACACTCCACTACCCACTACATGTCACACTCCACTACACTACCTACACGTCTCACCCATGTCAGCAGACCACCTCAGAAATGACACATGGAATACCATATCAGAAAGGACATGTGGAAGACCATGTCATAAAGTACATATGGCATAATCAGATGATGACAAGTATCAAGAGGAAAATGGCTCATGCCATGTCAAAAAGTGACGTAAGAAAGCTATGTCACTCTAGGAGATTTACTTCGGGAGTTTCATCACTAAAAAATGTCAAAAGTCCCAAAGTCCCAAAGGATGAAGGTCTGAATTCACTCTCAGTTGTCCAATATGAATATCACTTCGGGTGCATTCTCAATCATTGATCTAGTTCAGTGGAAGGACAGTGTAAGTGGAAGTGTTAACCGACAACAAGTGGTCTCCACCACCTATGACTTATTCAGCAGGTGACCACTCTAGAGGATAATGAAGCAATGATTAGCCTAAATTCTCGAAGTCTCGAACACCAAAGACCTGAATAAGACCCTGGTTGTTGATCACCAGGAGGGGTACGTGTCAAAATATTATGCATTTGGGTGAAAGCACTACGAGAGAAACGAGTGCATAGGATTTGAAACTCCTGAAGCTGGAAGTGTCGAAGTGGATCATGATCATTGATTGTGCAGGAGGGTATCTGTCAATAGATCATTGACTCTGGGTGAAAGTGTTCATGGAAAAGCGAAGCGCCAAAGAGTCAAAAAGGTCGAAGTCCCAGAGCGAAGGATAGTTTTTGGATTAAAGAGTACAGATGTCAGGAGATCTTCCATTTCAGAAGATATCTAGTCAGAAGAAATGAGAAGTTGAGATTTGAAATATTTGGAGTCTGGAGACCTGAAGGATATATCGACCTTTAATATGAGAGGGACACGTGTCAGTAGATATTCCACTCCAGAAGATTGTCGTACGTAGGAAATAAGGGTTTGAGATTTTAAACTCCTGGAGCCGAGATCATGAATTAAATCACAGCTGTCGATTTAAGAAGGTTAGATCTGATCCCTCAGTTTAGGATCACCGTCAAGATAATGAGATCGATAGTCCCATCTCATTACGGGGATTGAAGGTGAAAGAACTTTAAAAGGCTGAAGGCAGGCCAGAATCAAAACCATGGGTTTGGAGAAAGGACATGTGGAGGCTCGAGGTAAATTGTGGGGCAAAACATAGTTTGTTTCAAACCAGCTTTGGATGCGCCCGCAATCACATGGTCACATGAGTTCATTGCCTAAGGTCATATCGAAAAAATATCACGAAGTGAATTTTGAATAGGCATATGGACACCACTGGTGGTCACGTGAAGGAAGGGGCTTAGAAGCCAAAGAAGCCAAAAATGATTGGCTGTAATTGGCAGAGAAGATGAAGAATTGCGACTGCCAGAGAAGCCAAAGAATCTCAGGATAACAACCAATAGTGATCAACATGTTTAGGATAACTGCCATAGAAGCCAAATAATATTTGGATAACGACCACTTATGATGAAAAAATACAACATAACCGCCAGGGAAGACAAACAGTTGGTATGATGATCATGTAGAGGACCCGATCCGAGAAAGACATGCATAACAGAGAACAATAATGTGTTTTTTTTATAGTTATGCATGTGGGTAGAATGTGACCGTGTACATGACCTAGACTGGAGATAAAAGGTGAAACGTATAGCATGCAGAGACTGCACAGAGTATAAAGGAAGAAGAGAAGTTGAACAGAGAAATCAAAGTCGTGCAACAGGAGAAAGAGAAGAGTATAGAAGCAAAACAGAGTAATAGAAGCTAGAAGAGGGAGAGGATACATGGAGCTGTAATAGACCATATCAGAGACATAGAAAGTAAGTAAAGTTTTGTAAGATTCAATCAGGGTGGTAGGGTGGTTCTAGGGAGGATTGCATTCCTCTAAATTCTAGTTGGTGCTAGAAGATATTCTGGGAGTTGGTGCTTCCATCTAGTGGGTGCTAGAGAAACTTGGGAGCTGGTGCTTCCTTCTAGTTGGTGCTAGAGAAATTTGAGAGTTTGTGCTCTCTGCAAGTTGTAGCTTGCTATCAAAGGTTGTAGCCTCATATTTGAGTTGGAGCTCAAAGACTGTGATGTACATGAAAGTTGGATCTTGATTGACATCTTAAGAAGAAGAGGTTTTTTACCCTTATGGGTTTCCTCATGACAATCAATGTCTTTGTGTATTCTATGTGATTGATAAAATATTGTATATCTATGCATGTTAAGTTATCAAAAACAAATTAAATAATAATCTAGAAAGAATCAGAAAATAACAGGAAAAGTTTCATGCTTATATACATAAATAATCCACCCCCCCCCCCTCTCAGTTATATTTCTAACACTTGTCAAGAAGATGGGTCTTGAAACAAAACTACATATGAAGCCTTATCCTCTCGGTTGGGTATGTGATAAAGAAAAAATTAATGTCGCCAAACAATGTATGGTCAGATTTTTTATTTCTTCAAAGTTGATTGATGAAGTGGATTTGGATGTTGTAACACTTGATATATGTGGCATACTATTGGGAAGTCGTTATCTTTATGATAGAAAAGAAGTATTATTTCTTCATGAGAACAAATACCACCTTACTAAAGGGGGAGTGGAATATATTGTTAGAGCTAACAACATGAGGTTAAATACAACACTTGTTAGTGCAGGGCAAATGAAAAGACTCATAAACATTGATAAGAGATATGTACTCATGGTCGTAAGAGAGAAAGATGTCGGGGCATCCGAATCTTTCCAAGGGTGTAATCCATCTCATAAAAAGGAATTAATTGATATTGTTTCTAAGTATGATGATGTTTTTCACGAACCAGATGGATTACCTCCTAAGAGGGAAATCCAACATGAGATACATCTTCAACAAGATTCTCCTTTTCCTAATGTGGGAATGTACAGGATGTCAGTTGTGGAGATGAGAAAGATCAAGAAGCAGGTACATGTCTTATTGGATCAAGAGGTCATCAGGCCCAACTCATCTCCTTGTGTTTCTTCAGTCGTGAAGGTGCCAAAGAAGGATGGAACATGGAAAATGTGTGTCGATTATCCTACCTTAAATAAAATCATGGTGAAAAATAGATACTATCTTCCTCATATAGATGATTTACTTGATCAATTTAAGAATGTTGTGTATTTCACTAAGTTGGATTTGCGTAGTGGATATCGTCAGATCAGGGTCGTAGAACATGATGCATGGAAAACTTCCTTTAAAACCAAACAGGGATTGTTTGAGTGGTTAGTTATGTCATTTGGGCTTTATAATGCTCCAACAAATTTCATGTGTGTGATGAATGATGTATTCAGGCCTTTCCAGATGACTTTGTGAATATATATTTAGGCAACATTATTATTTTTAGTGGGACTTGGGATGAACATGTGAGGCATGTAAAGAAAGCATTGGATAATTTGCAATGGGAAAAGTTGTATGTAAAACTGTCTAAATGTGAATTCTCTAAGACTTCACTTGTGTACTTAGGTCATATTGTAGGAGGAGGAAAATTGAAAATAGATCCTTCCAAAATTGATGTAATTTTAAATTGGTCTGAGCCAAAAAGTGTAACCGAAGTCTGAAGCTTCTTAGGTGCAGTCCATTATTGGAGGAGGTTCATTTACAAATTCTCCTTTATAGAAACTCATTTTCATGCCTTAACCAGTGTGAAGAACACTTTTCAATGGGAAGGAAAGAAACAAAAAGATTTCAACATTTTGAAGGACAATATCA